>PVKP010014779.1:0-52047 GCA_004027715.1 Plecturocebus donacophilus
TGAAAGTAGTTTTTTTCACTATGCTGCCTTTAGAATGAGTTGTCAATCTTCTCATTTTTCACAATTAATTTGGAAAAAATTACATTTCACTGGAATATTATGAGGTTTTATACATGACACTAAACTTCTTTTAACATGTTTAAAGCCATTTGTATTTCCCTTGGCTTTGAATGTGCATTCATAAACTTCATTGATTTCCTATTGCATTGTTGGTAGTATTATTCTCAATATACAGAGCATTTATATATTATGGAACTATCTGTTCTTCTGTATTACATGTTCTACACGTTTTAAGTGTTTTTAAATTTGTCTTTTTCTTACTGGGAATTTTGCATTTGGTTGAACTCTAACTGAGAAAGTCAACAGACCTGAAGCTCTGGACCAGCAATCTCAGCTCATGTGATAGTGAGCAAAGAATTGCAAATTAACACCAAAATGCAAGCTCAGAGCAAAACTTAATTGAAGCACAGTAATACATTCTCAGAGAAAGAGCAGACCAATTTCTGGAAAGTGAAATTAGCCCTTCCTTACAAAACTCAAGGGGCTTTTATGAGAATTTTGTGGGGAGGAGTTGAGGTTTGGGCTATGTCAGAGTGACAGGATGATGTCATTTGATTGGCAGTCTATAGTTTCATAGCTAAAATTAAACTGCACATGTTCTTACCCATAGTTTGTCAGGAAAAACCCACTGGATGGATAAAACCACATGTAAATGTTATTATAATGATGGTCTAATGAGCCTGGGGTGAACTTCAGCATGCAGTTCCATGCTACTGGGCATGCACCACTTTAGGTAATTTCCACTTGTTCCCTGTTTATCTTTCTCCAGTATGGGCTGGCCACAAACTTTACTACAAACTCGATTTCTTACGATGGAGTTAGGGCAGTTCTGGGGCTGAACTTAGGTAGACCATAGGCTGCTGTCTTAGTGACAGCCATTTTGTTCTCTTCTTTTACCCCTCCTAGCTGCTAATGTCTATCTAACTACCTAAAATTTTTATTATATGTTATATTAGTCCATTTTTTCCCACTGCTGTAAAGATACTACATGAGACTGAGTAATTTATAAAGGAGAGAGGTTTAATGACTTACAGTTCCACATGGCTGAGGAGGCCTCAGGAAACTTACAATTGTGGTGGAAGGCAAAGGGGAAGAAAGGCATGCCTTACATAGTGGAAGGCAAGAGAGAGCACAGGAGTGAAGGAAGAACTCCCAAGCACTTATAAAACCATCAGATCTTGTGAGAACTCACTCACTATCATGAGAACAGTATGGGGGAAACCACTCTTATAATCCAATAACCCCCTACCAGGTCTTTCTCTACACTTGAGGATTACAATTCAATATGAAATTTGGGTGGTGACACAGAGCCAAACCACATCATATGTAGAACTTGCTTACTGTGAGTTTAAGTTTTTAAAAAAATTTTTCTTGTCAAATCTATCAATCTTTTTAATAACCATGTCCAGGTTTTAAATAACCATTAAAGCAAACTTGCCCTTTGTTATAACAGAGTTTACTCATAGTTTTTTCAAGTAGTTGCCTAGTTTTCTTTTGGTTTCTTTGTTTATTTCTGTTGTGGTGAAATACACCTAATACTTATTATGTTAACTACTCATAAATGTTCAATTCAGAGACATTAAATACATTCACAATGTTTTGCAACCATGACCACTATCTATATCTAGAACTTTTTAGGATCATTCCCAACAAAATTCTGTACCCATTAGTCCATAACTCCCTTTCCCAACCCCTCCCCAGGCCCTGGTAACCTCTATTTTATTTTGTGTCTATAAATTTACCTATTCTAGGTAGCTCAAATAAGTGAAATTATGAAATATTCAACCTCCTGTGTTTAGCTTATTCCACTAGGCATTATGTTTCCAAGGTCCATGTTGTAGGAAAATAATTTCATTCCTTTGAATGACTGAATATTGCAAATACGTGCTACTCTACTGCAAATATATAGCACTTATGCTTATGCATTCCTCAGTGGATGGACACTTGGATTGTTTCTAGCTCTTAGCTTTTGTGGATAATGCTGCAATGAACATTTGACGGTTTCAAGGAATTTGTCCCTTCATTCTAGGTTATCTAATTTTTAGGTCTACAGCTGTTTATTGTATTCTCTTATAATCCCTTTCATCTCTGTAAGGCCAGTTAGTGAGGTCCCCACTCTCTCTTCTGATTTGAGTTATTTGTGTATTCTTGCTTTTTGGATTTGTTGTTCCAACTAAAGGTTTGTGAGTTTTGTTGGTTTGTTTCAGACATCCAACTTTTGGTTTCACTGCTTTTCTCTATTTTTTTAAATTCTCTCTTTTGTTTATTCACATTCTAAATCTTTACTATTTGTTATTCCTACTAGCTTTGAGCTTAATTTGCTTTTTTTTTCCTATAAATTTCCCTCTCAGCACTACTTTGCTGTATCCCATAGGTTTTGATGTGCTGTGGTTTTGTTTTCATTCATCTCTATTTATTTTCTAATTTTCCTTATGATTTTTTTCTCTGACCTATTGGTTGTCTAAAAGTGTGTTGTTTAGGTTGGGCGCCGTGGATCATGTCTGTAACGCCAGCACTTTGAGAGGCCAAGTGGGAGGACTGCTTGAGGCCAGGAATTTGCAACCAGCCTGGACAATATAGGTATTTCTTGTGTGCACAGAAAATTAAAACATTAATCGGGTGTAGTGACACACTCCTATAGTCTTAGCTACTCCAGAAGGTTGAGGCAGAAGGATTGCTTGAACCCGGGAGTCTGAGGCTGCAGTGAGCTATGATTGCACTGCAGTACTCCAGGATGGGCAATAAAGCAAGACCTTGTCTCTAAAAAATAAATACAAATAAAAAATTTTTAGTATATTGTTTAATTTGTATATATTTTTGAAATGTTCAGTTTTCTTTTTGTTATTAATTTCTAACTATATCATTTTGATAGTAGAAAAAATTCTTTTTATGATAAGCTACTATATTTTTGAAACTCTAGTAAGACCTTTTACATTGCCTAATATAGAGTCTATTTTAGAGAGTGTCTTATGTGTACTTGAAATAATGTGTATTTTGCTTTTGCTTGGTGGTATGTTCTGTATATATATGCCTGTTAGGTCTAGTCAGTTTATTGTGTAGTTAAAGTTCTCTATTCCTTCATGTATCTTCTATCTGTTTGTTTTATTCATTCTTGAAAGTGGTTAGGATTTCAATATGTAAATTTGGAGGGGGGGCAGGGCATAAACATTCAGCGTATAGCAATGTTTAAAGGAAATATTTATATGTATGTGTCCTGCACATATCATTACAAGAAGATTCATACCCACTATGTAAGTTCAGTTTGGTGTTACTCATACTACAATTTGCACTTCTTTAGGAGGAGATAAACATAAATTGATCAACTCTAGCTATTAGGGATCACGAAAAGCAACATAGAAAGGATTGAACTGAAAATTAAGAGGAAAAATGAATGTTTGACAGGGAGATGGGATCAGAGAGAAACTGAGTGGTTCATTCTAGGAGGAGAGGTGTGACAAGAGCTTTAGAAGCTTTATTTATTTATTCATTTTGTTATAAAATCACTTCCAGTAGTTGAGGTCAACCTGAATTATAGGATAAAAAGAGAGATGCTATGAAGATAATCAGAAACATATACCATCCTATTGAGGAATTTGTATTTTATCTCAGAGGAATGAAGAAACTATTACTTGCTATAAAGGTGTTTGAGATTGTCTGAAGTTAATAGAACTAAGGTGTGGGAAGGCACATCCAAGACTCCATGGACAGTAATCATAGATTATGACACTGTGTGGTGAAAATTTGTGAGGCTCAAATAAGCACACTGTCCTGAACTGTTTGCATGGTGCTTCAGAATTTCACACACTAAAAGCCACAAGGACAAATCAAACATTATTTCTCTTTCTTCCACAATGTCTCTTTCTGTTCATTTATCTGTGTGTGTGTGTGTGTGTGTGTGATGTGTGTGAAGGCAGAAGTCTTACTATCTTTACCTTAACTCTATTCCTCCCTTAGTTTTTGCCATAACTGACCATTCCTAAAATTACTTTCCAGATACCTTTGCTATTGGTGGATTTGAGAATTTTCCTTTCCTAGAATCTTTAGGCATCAATTAACCAATTAACTAGGCCATCCATTAATTTATTTTAAATGTCTATTAAGCACTGCTATATGCACAGCTTTGAGAACTTAGAGATTGCAAGGATAAGAATATTATGGTGTCTTCCTTCAATAATCTTATTATCTATTTAAAAATGGAGGCACACAAATGAATTAAAGTTTTATAAGTAGGCTAAGATCATAACTCCCATTTTGTCCAGAACGGTTCCAATATATGTGTATTATTATTAATAATAGTGTCTTTTATACTTTAATAGTGTTCTTCTTTAAATGATAGACAATATTAAGTTATACCTAAGGAATTCAGGGAGGCCTGAAATATAGGTGAATAAAAATAAATGTTTAAATAATTCAAGTTGGATAGACTTTGGCATTAATATTCATTCATTAAAGAGGTCCAATATATGCATTTAATGATTATGTATGCTTATATTATGACATATACTTAGATCAGTATAATGATATATGTTTATATCATTAAAAGTATATATTGGACCTCTGATATAAGTGAATTCTCTTACTAAAAATTACTTCCCATAAGTACCAATCCTGTACTTACTATTTACCAGGTCCCGACACATCAGAGAGAAAATCTCTAGTAGTCCTTGTATCTCTGAAGGACCTTCAGGTGATCAGCTCTAATGCGGACAGGGTCTCTCTCAGGCTGTCAGGTTGCAGCAGGCACAAGTCCAAACATTTGTACTTGATGGTCTCTGCCACCCTAGGCTAAATTATTCATGTGGGTTTGTTCTGAAGGTTTACCACTGAAACACATGAACAAGGTCACTATATGTGTTAGGGTTGTCCAAAGGAATAGAGCCAACAGGAGACAGACAGACAGATAGTTAAATAGATACACACACAGAGAGATACAGATATCTATTATATATTTATGTATCTATTATCTGTTATAATATATATAGATACACACACATATTTGTATATAAATATACAAATATGTGTGTGTATCTATGTATTAGTTTATATATATAGAAAGTTTCTAGTTATAACTATATATAGAGTTTTATATATAGAAAGTTTCTACATATGTAGTTTCTATATACAGTTTCTATATATAAAGAATTCTATATGTAAAATTTCTATATATAAAAAGTTTCTATATATATGAAAGTTTTCTATATATTATATATATATAGAAAGTGTCTATATGTGTAAAATATATATAGATATTTTACATAAACTATATATAGAAAGTTTATGTGTCTGTGTGTGTGTGTGTGTGTGTGTGTGTGCGTGTGTGTGTGTAGTATAAATTGGCCCATGCAATTATTTAGGCAAAGAAGTCCCACAATATGTGGTGTCTGGTGTGAGTCCCAGAATCTAAAGGCCTAGGAACTAGGAGCTCCGACGTCCAAGGACAGGAGAAGATGGATGTTTGTTGTGATTTGTTAAGGGAAGTATTTAAGTTAGGTTTGATGTAGTCAGGTGCAGCACAATGAGGACATTTAGACTGGAATGTCAAAAAGATGAAGTCTATTTACTCGCAGATTCCAGAAAGAGGAGGGCAAAATGCCTTGCAGAGCTGATGGAAAGCGGGAGGCAGTCAAGGACACCGTCTCTCAACCAGCAAGCGAGAGATGGAGGGACCTGTGGGTAGAACCCTTTAGTGGGGTTCAGGATGACCTAGGTGGGTTTCCCACAACAGAGTTGGATTGGTTAATTGAAAGGAAGCATGAGTTTAAGTGTGAGAACTTGGGTTACATGATTGTGTTTACCAGACTTAAAGCAGAAGTAAGGCAGCAATGGGCTTTATCTATCTAGAAACAGAAGCAGAAACTGGGTGGAGACTGTCTCAAAATATGTAGGTCATTTGTGACAAGCCAGGAACAGAGCAAGAAGGTGCTGCTGAGACAGCACTGACATGAATTAGAGTCACAACAATGTCCCAGCCCAGGAAGAGAGGGAATTTACTTTTCCTCTACATTTGTGGGATTGGATTCTGCCAGCCCACGCTGGGGAGGGTGATTTTCTTCACTCACTCTACCAGTTCAAATGCTAACCTTTTCCAGAAACACTCTCAAAGACATACCCAGAAATACTTTTTTTTTTTACCAGCTATTTGAGCATTCTCTAGCCTAACTGAATTGACAAATAAAGTTCATCATCATACTATGTAATCCTCTGTAAAACAGGTAATTCAGCTGAGCTTCCTGGCTTAGTCTATGGAAAAATTCTAGTTTGATGCTTGACAGAAATTGAACAAGTCCCCTCATCCCCTGTCTTTTAATGTAAAACGTGTTTCACCACAAGAAAAGTTCGTTAACATTGTTAATAATCCATGATAATGGCATGAGCCTGGATTTTGACTTAATATTGGGAAACTTAAAAAAAAAAAAACCCTGTTCTTAAAAAATGTTGCGACCACCACCCAATCACAAAAATTTACTTCATGATTTATTTAGTGCTTTCATTTAGGTTCTGATTTATGTCTCAATAATAATTGTTTTGGGCTGATGATGGTTTCGCAGGGTGAAGAAACACTGTAAGAGTTTTAAATTGAATGCTATTAATGCATGCACACCCTGATGAGTTATGACATCTGTTCCAGTCTGTGGGCTTGCAAAACAAGTTACTACTGACACTGTAACATTTGAATTGAAAATTAGCTTTGTGTTGTTAAGACGACCATATCACCTGAGAGAGTTCCCACGTCTACATTTGCTCTTCTAGTTATTATTCAGAGTTTATGACAAATTTTAATCTCAGTGCTGTGAAGTCGCTGGAAAAAGAGATATGATGGGGCTCAAAGCTCTCTGTTTGGGCCTGCTTTGTGTTCTTTTTGCCTCTTGTTTTTACACACCCATGCCAGACAACATTGAAGAAAGCTGGAAAATAATGGCCTTGGATGCCATTGCTAAAACTTGTACATTTATGGTAAGATTAACATTTTTTTTTCTATTGGATATTGGGATGACTTATGGACTACAAATGAGTGCTTTTGAACTCTTTTATTAATAGTATCATCCTTTTGAAAGAATCATTGCTTTTTTATTTGTTAGAGTAAATTAATTAAATAAAATTAAGTAAATAAAGCTTCCTACATCTGTGTGAAACAGTGAGACAGAATTCTCACTTCTAAGAGTTTATGTCTAAATGTGACACGTATAAATTAAATTTATTGTGACATATGGTATTGACAAAGGAAAAGACTTTGAGGTTTGAGAACTTGATTAAATTTGAACTTTCAGGGACAACCTAGTCCCATAATTACCTTTTAGTTGTTCAGATACACATTATTGATATTTGTAACTGTTTAATATCAATTTAAGGCTCTTACTATTTAATGGCTTTCATTGTCCGTATTCAATTCTTAATTACTGGTTTTCAGGGATTTTCTGACTTGGCATATACAGAATTAATGATAAATTCATGCAAAAAAATAGCTCCTTTGAAAGGGAAAGATAGGGTTAAAAACTAATACTTTTCAGTTATTAAATTGTATAGGCTTTGTATAGTATATACTTCCATTGATGCCCCACTATCCTGCAATTATTTTTATCAGGTTTTAGAAGGCGGGGGAAGAGATTGAGAATACATGTAGATAAAAAGTAACAACTCCATAATTTGAACTCTAAACTGTCTCATTTAGAAACCCATACTTTTTCTGCCAAGGCAGATAGCTTCCAGAAAGGGTAACAACAAGAGGCTAAAAAGAGAAGGCAACAGAAAAAAGAGAGCAATCCATGGTCTAAGAAGAAGAGGCTGTCTTGTGATGCTTTGTACAGCAAACAGTTCATATGCTTTGTGAAACCACAGTTGACTCTTTCTGATGTCTGCAAATATTTTCCCCGCTAATCACTTCTAGGGGCTTACCTTCTCTATAACTTTTCTCTAATGCTCTCACTCCCTGAGTAAACACAAATGGGTAAGCAAGTGTCAGTTCCACAGGGAAACTACTGTTACCTTCCTTGATTATCTAATTTGTATCTGAGAACATTAACTTATTTAAACCCTACTGCAGCCCACTGAAAGATTTATTATTATTATTACTATCGTATAGACAAGGAAATTAAGCTACAGAGAGCAATTTTCTCAATGTGATACAGCTAGTAAGTAGTAGCACAGGATGCTGGTTTAAATGGATGCAAACTTGGCTTTGACATTTACTGGCTACAACTTTATGAGTTTTGGCATATTTCTTCATCATTAAATTATAGGAGTTAGCACAGTGGCTCAGTTATACTTTGGGAGGCCAAGATGGGTGGATCACCTGTCAGGAGTTCAAGACCAGCCTGGCCAACATGGGGAAACCCCATCTCTACTAAAAGTACAAAAATTAGCTGGGTGTGGTAATGCATGCCTGTAACATCAGCTACTGGGGAGGCTGAGACAGGAGAATTGCTTGAACCCAGGAGGCAGAGGTTGCAGTGAGCCTAGATTGTGCCACTGCACTGCAGCCTGGGCAACAGAGCAAGACTCCATCTCAAAAAAAAAATTAAAAAATTAAAGTAAAGTGAAAAATAGTATAGGGGTTAGATGTTCTCCATTGCCCTGTAAATATCTTAATTTCCTTGGAATAATTACAATAATAAAAATTGTTTAATGTGTTATCAACCACATAATTTTTAAGATTTTTTTCTTGTGAGTAACCTGTCCAGTGACATAACACAAGGGTCCTAGAGAAGCTGGTCAGAAATACCAAAGACAGCTTTTTTCAATGACATCAAATATGGAATTTAAGGATGAGGAAAATATACTAATCTTTTTAGAGTTGAAACCCCCAAAATTTGGATTATTACTGCTTTAGTTACATGATTATATTTAAAACTCTGTATTAAAATGAACAATGAAAAAAGAAAATGTGACAGCATGCCTAAAAATGGTTTTATTTTTCTGAAAAAAAAATTATAAATCACAAGTGATTAGAGCAGGCATAAAAAAACTGCTGGTAAATTAATGGATTTTTGAATATGATAGCACACAATCTAAAATACGAAATACTTGATATTTTCTTTTTTAATATACACAACAATTTTTCTTTTTGCTTCCTTTTCTCTTTTTTCTTTTGCTTCAAGTTCTGAGATACATATGCAGAACGTGCAGGTTTGTTACATAGATACACGTGTGCCATGATGGTTTGTGGCACCTATCAACTCTTCATCTAGGTTTTAAGCCTGCATGCATTAGGTATTTGCCCTAATGCTCTCCTTCCCCTTTACCCCCACCTCCCAACAGGCCCCAGTGTGTGATGTTCCCCTTCCTGTGTCTATGTATTCTCATTGTTCAACTCCCACTTATGAGTGAGAACATGTAGTGTTTGGTTTACTGTTCTGGTGTGAGTTTGCTAAGAATGACGGCTTCCAGCTTTAGCCATGTCCCTGCAAAGGACATGAACTCATCCTTTTTGTGGTTGCGTAGTATTCCATGGTGTATATGTGACACATTTTCTTTATCCAGTCTATCATCGATGGGCATTTGGGTTGGTTCCAAGTCTTTGTTATTGTAAATCCTACTGCAATAAACATATGTGTACATGTGTCTATATAGTAGAAATATTTATAATCCTTTGGGTATATATCCAGCAATGGGATTGCTGGGTCAAATGGTATTTCTGGTTAAAGATCCTTGAAGAATTGCCACACTGTGTTCCACAATGGTTGAACTAATTTACACTCCCACCAACAGTGTAAAAGTGTTCCTATTTCTCCGCATCTGTGCCAACATCTGTTGTTTCCTGACTTTTTAATGATCACTATTCTAACTGGCATGAGATGGTATCTCATGGTGGTTTTGATTTGCATTTCTCTTATGACCAGTAATGATGAACTTTTTTTCACGTTTGCTGGCTGCATAAATGTCTTCTTTTGAGAAGTGTCTGTTCATATCCTTTGCCCACTTTTTGATGGGGTTGTTTTATTCTTATAAATTTGTTTATATTCCTTGTAGATCCTTGCTATCAGACCTTGTCAGATGAGTAGATTGTAAAAATTTCTTCCATTCTGTAGGTTTCCTGTTGACTCTGATGATAGTTTATTTTTCTGTGCAGAAGTTCTTTTGTTTAATTAGATCCCATTTGTCAATTTTGGCTTTTATTGCAATTGCTTTTGGTGAATTAGTCACAAAGTCTTTGCCCATGCCTATGTCCTAAATGGCATTGCCTAAGTTTTCTTCTAGGATTTTTATGGTTTAAGGTCTTATACTTAAATTTTTAGTCCATTTGGAGTTAATTTTTGTATAAGGTGTAAGGAAGGGGTCCAGTTTCAGTTTTCTGCATATGGCTGGCTAGTTTTCCCAGCATTGCTTGTTTTCATCAGGTTTGTTGAAGGTCAGATGGTTGTAGATGTGTGGTGTCATTTCTGAGGGCTCTGTTTTGTTCCATTAGTTTATATGCCTGTTTTGCTACCAGTACCATGCTGTTTTGGTTACTGTAGCCTTGTAGTATAGTTTGAAGTCAGGTAGAATGATGCCTCCAGCTTTGTTTTTTTTGTTTACGATTGTCTTGGCTATACAGGCTCTTTTTTGGTTCCATATAAGATTTAAAGTAGCTTTTTCTAATTCTGCAAAGAAAGTTGATGGTAGCTTAATGGGAATAGCATTGAATCTATAAATTACTTTCAGCAGTATGGCCATTTCCATGACATTGATTCTTCCTATCCATGAGCATGGAGTTTTTTCCCACTTGTTTGTATCCTCTCTTATCTCCTTGAGCAGTAGTTTGTAGTTCTCCTTGAAGAGATCCTTCATGTCCCTTGTAAGTTGTATTCCTGTATATTTTATTCTCTTTGTAGTAATTGTGAATGGAAGTTCACTCATGATTTGGCTCTCTGCTTGTCTATTGTTGGTGTATAGGAATGCTTGTGATTTTTGCACGTTGATTTGTATTCTAAGACTTTGCTGAAGTTGCTTATCAGCTTAAGGAGTTCTGGGGCTAAGACGATGGGGTTTTCTAAATATGCAATCATGTTATCTGCAAACAGAGACAATTTGACTTCCTCTTTTCCTAATTGAATACCTTTTATTTCTTTTTCTTGCCTGATTGCTCTGGCTAGAACTTCCAATACTATATTGAATAGAAGTGGTGAGAGAGGGCATCCTTGTCTTGTGCCAGTTTTCAAAGGGAATGAATGCTTCCAGCTTTTGCCCATTCAGTATGATATTGGCTATAGGTTTGTCATAAATAGCTCTTACTATTTTGAGATATGTTCCATCAATACCTAGTTTATTGAGAGTTTTTAGCATGAAGCGATGTTGAATTTTATTGAAGGCCTTTTCTATATCTATTGAGATAATCATATGGGTTTTGTCATTGGTTCTGTTTATGTGATGAATTATGTATATTGATTTGCATATGTTGAACCAGCCTTGCATCCCAAGGATGAAGCGGACTTGATCATGGTGGATAAGCTTTTTGATATGCTGCTGGATTCAGTTTACCCATATTTTATTGTGGGTTTTTGCATTGATGTTCATCAGGGATATTGGCCTGAAGTTTTTTTGTTGTTGCTGTGTCTCTGCCAGCTTTTGGTATCAGGATGATGTTGTCCTCATAAAGTGAGTTAGTGAGGAGTCCCTCTTTTGCTACTGCTTGGAATAATTTCAGAAGGTATGGTACCAGGTCTTCTTTGTACTCTGGTAGAATTTGGCTGTGAATCCATCTGGTCCTGGGCTTTCTTTGGTTGGTAGGGTATTAATTACTGCCTCAATTTCAGAACTTGTTATTGGTCTATTCAGGGATTTGACTTCTTCGTGGTTTAGTCTTGGAGAGGGTGTGGTGTATGTGTCCAGGAATATATCGATTTTGTCTAGATTTCCTAGTTTATTTGCATATAGGTGTATGTAATATTCTCTGATGGTAGTTTGTATTTCCACAGGATCAGTGGTGATATACCCTTTATCATTTTTTATTGAGTCTATTTTGATTCTTCTCTCTTTTCTTCTTTATTAGTCTAGATAGTGGTCTATCTAGTTTGTTAATCTTTTCAAAAAACCAGATCTGGAATTTATTGATTTTTCGAAGGTTTTTTTTTCATGTCTCTATCTCCTTCAGTTCTGCTCTGACCTTAATTATTTCTTGTCTTCTGCTAATTTTTGAATTTGTTTACTCTTGCTTCTCTAGTTCTTTTAATTGTGATGTTTGGGTGTCAATTTCAAATCTTTCCAGCTTTCTGATGTGGGCATTTAGTGTTATAAATTTCCCTTTAAACACTGCTTTAGCTTTGTCCCGGAGATCCTGTTACATTGTCTCTTCATTTTAATTGGCTTCAAATAACTTGGTTATTTCTGCCTTAATTTTGTTATTTTCCCAGTAGTTATTTCAGGAGCAAGTTGTTCAATTTCCATGTGGTTGGGCATTTTTAGTGAGTTTCTTAATCCTGAGTTCTAATTTGATTGCACTGTGGTCTGAGGGACTGTTTGTTATGATTTTCACTATTTTGCATTTGCTGAGGAGTGTTTTACTTCCAATTATGTGGTAAATTTTAGAATAAGTGTGATATTGTGCTGAAAAGAATGTATCTTCTCTTGATTTTGGGTGGAGAGCTCTGTAGAAGTCTATTAGGTCTGATTGGTTCAGAGCTGAGTTCAAGTTCTGAATATCTTTGTAATTTTCCATCGTGTTGATCTGTCTAATATTGATAGTGTATCGTTAAAGTCTCCCACTAGTATTGCGTGGGAGTCTAAGTCTCTTTGTAGGTCTCTAAGAACTTGTTTTATGAATCTGGGTGCTCCTGTATTTGGTGCATATACATTTGGGATAGTTAGCTCTTCTTGTTGCCTTGACCCCTTTACCATTATGTAATGCCCTTCTTTGTCTTTTTTGATCTTTGTTAATTTAAAGTTTGTTTTATCAGAGACTAGGATTGTGACCTCTGCCTTTTTTTTTTTTTTTTTTTTTTTTGCTTTCCATTTGCTAGGTTAATCTTCCTCCATCCCTTTATTTGGAGCCTATGTGTGTCTCTGCACATGAGATGGGTCTCCTGAATACAGCACACTGATCAATCTTGATTATTTATCCAATTTGCCAGTCTGTGTCTTTTAATTGGGACATTTAACCCATTTACATTTACGGTTAATATTGTTGTGTATGAATATGATCCTGTCATCATGATGCTTGCTGGTCACTTTGTGCATTAGTCCAGGCAGTTTCTTCATGGTGTCATTGGTCTTTATATTTTTGTGTGTTTTTGCAGAGGCTGGTACTGGTTTTTCCTTTCCATATTTAGTGCTTCCTTCAAGATCTCTTGTAAGGTAGGCTTGGTGGTGACAAAACCCCTCACCATTTGCATGTCTGGAAAGGATTTGATTTCTTCTTTGCTTATAAAGCTTTAGTTTGGCTGGATATGAAATTCTGGTTTGAAAATTCTTTTATCTAGCATTGTTGAGTATTGTCCCACACTCTCTTCTGGCTTGTAGTTTCTGCAGAGAGATCCACTGTTAGTCCGATGGGTCTCCCTTTGTAGATAACCTGACCTTTCTCTTTGGCTGCCCTTCACATTTTTTCCTTCATTTCAACTTTGGAGAATCTGATGATTATGTGGCATGGGGTTGCTCTTCTCTAGGAATATTTTTGTGGTGTTCCTGTATTTCCTGAATTTGAATGTTGGCCTGCCTTGCTAGGTTGGGGACGTTCTCCTGGATAATATCCTGAGGTGTGTTTTCCAACTTGACTCCTTTCTTCCCATCACTTTCAGGTACACCGATCAAATGCAGATTTGGTCTTTTCGCATAGTCCCATATTTCTTGGAGGCTTTGTTCATTCCTTTTCATTCTTTTTTCTCTAATGTTGTCTTCATGCCTTATTTCAGTAGGTTGATCTTCAATCTCTGATATCCTTTCTTTCATTCAGTCGATTTAGCTATTGATACTTGTGTATGCCTCACAAAGTTCTCATGCTGTGTTTTTATGACATCAGGTCATTTATGTTCTTCTCTAAACTGATTATTCTAGTTAGTAGTTCCTGTAACCTTTTATCAAGGTTCTTAGCTTCCTTGCATTGGGTTAGAACATGCTCCTTTAACTCAGAGGAGCTTATTATTAGCCACCAACTGAATTCTACTTCTGTCATTTTGCCAATCTCATTCTCCATCCAGTTTTGTGCCCTTGCTGGAGAGGAGTTGCAATCATTTAAAGGAAAAGAGTCATTCTGATTTTTGGGATTTTCAGTGTTTTTGTGCTGGTTTTTCCTCATCTTCATGGATTGATCTACCTTTGATCTTTGAGCCTGATGACCTTTGGATGAGTTTTTGTGTGGGGGTCCATTTTGTTGATGTTGATGCTTTTGCTTTCTGTTTGTTACTTTTTCTTCTAACAGTCAGACCCCTCTTCTGTAGGTCTGTTGCAGTTTGCTGGAGGTCCTCTCCAGACCCTGTTTGCCTGGGTATCACCAATGGAGGCTGCAGAACAGCAAACATTGCTGCCTGTTCCTTCCTCTGGAAGCTTCATCCCAGTGAGGCACTGGCCTGACGCCAGCCAGAGCTCTCCTGTATGAGGTGTCTGTCGACCCCTGCTGGGAGGTGTCTCCCTGTCAGGAGGCACAGGGGTCAGGGACCCACTTGAAAGGCAGTCTGTCCTTTAGCAGAGCTTGATTGCTGTGCTGGGAGAATCCTCCTTCGAAGGATAAGCTGCTCTCTTCAGAGGCTGCAGGCAGGAAAGTTTCAGTGCGCTGAAGCTGTGCCGACAGCTTCCCCTTCCCCCAGGTGCTCTGTCTCAGGAGTTTTATCTGTAAGCTGCTGACTGGGACTGCTGCCTTTCTTTCAGAGACGCCCAGCCAAGTGAGGAGGAATCTAGAGAGGCAGTCTGACCACCGTCACTTTGCTGCACTGTGCTGAATTCCGCCCAGTCCAAACCTCCTGTTCTCCCTAGCACTGTAAAGGGAAAACTGCCTACTCAAGCCGCCCATCCCTCCACCAAGCTAGATTGTCACACGTTGACTTCAGTCTGCCGTGCTGGCTGTGAGGATTTCAACCCAGTGGATCTTAGCTTGCTGGGCTCTGTGGGACTGGGACCCTCTGATGGAAACCACTTGGCTCCCTGGCTTCAGCCCCTTTTCCAAGGACAGTGAAGGGTTCCATCTCACTGGGGTTCCAGGTGCCACGGGGGTATGAAAAAAAACTCCTGCAGCTAGATCAGTGTCTGCCCAAACAGCCATCCAGTTTTGTATCTGAAACCCAGGGCCCTGGTGATGTAGGCACACGAGGGAATCTTCCTAATCTGCAGATTGCAACAACCATGGGAAAAGCATAGTATCTGGGCTGGGTAGCACAATACTTCAAGGCTTCCCTTGGCTGGGGGACGGAGGTCCCTGGGCTCCTTGTGCTTCCTGGGTGAAGCAATACCCCATCCTGCTTCTGCTCACCCTGTGTGGGCTACACCCACCGCCTAACCAGTCCCAGTGAGATGAACTGAGTACCTCAGTTGGAAATGCAGGAGTCACCCACCTTCTGTGTTGCTCTCTCTAGGAGCTGCAGGCCGGAGCTATTCTGTTTGGCCATCTTGCCGGATATTTGAGTTTCAAGGGCAAGAAGGTTATGCAATAAAATCTTTACAGTATTATTTGGAAATAATATTTATAAACAGTCTATTTCTTTTTGTTTACTTTGCTTATTTTTTCTGCCTTTTTAAACTTTCTTTTTATATACATCTGGTGTTATTTAAATATCCAAATATTTAACTTTGTTTGTTTTGTTCTTACAGGCTATGTGTTTTGAAAATATGGGTATTATGAGATATGAAGAGTTTATATCCATGATATTCAGGCTGGATTACACCCTACCACTTTCAGATGAATACATCACAGTGACTGATACAACATTTGCTGACATTCCAGTACGATTGTACTTGCCAAAAAGAAAGTCAGAAACCCGAAGACGAGCTGTAATATATTTTCATGGTGGTGGTTTTTGTTTTGGAAGTTTCAGTAAGTTGATTGTATAAGGAAAAAGTATAGCTAGCTCTATATTTTTGATATGAGAACTATTTCATATAAATATACACACTTATGCTGATATATACATCTATATATGTATACTTGTCTGGATATGGATAAGTATAGATATTAATGTTAGATATCTAATAAAGAGACAGACATAGACATATGTTTGGCAAATAGTATTATGGGGATTTTAAATTCAGCTTTTGCTTGTTTTGTTTTTTATTATCCTTACCTTTCATATTGAATGAACATATATCAAATGAAAATAGAATATGAAGTCAATTGCTAAAACTTTTTTTCCTTGGGATCTGAACTCAGGAGCAGAAATATTGAGGAAATGCAGAAGTTTTAATTAACAAGTCAAAAGCATTTGCTATTGATTGCTACAAGATCAAGTTTGCAGTTACTGAGAACATAATACAAATAGTGATAAGACTTAGAGCACAGTTGCTAGTATTAACTCTAAAAGAAAAACACAAAATAGTACTGCGCAATAATGAACTCTTCCCATCAAGTCTAGATTCCCTACTTGTCTTTTTAGGCATTTTTCATACAGTGATTATTCAGTCAATGTTTTTGTGAAGAAAAAAATAAAACAGACACAGAGTGAATGAGAGGGACATCTGATGATCTCTAATGAGATTATTATCCAAAAATCATTTTCTTTAATGTATTTTTTACCTCCTTAATGTTTTCAATAAAGTAGATTTCATCTATAACTTAATTTATATCATGCATCAAAATGGTCAGAATAACCTGCTTTCTTGATAGGATAAATACCAAGTTTGCCTCATTTCTCTCCAAAGAAATGCATTCATTCCACTGAAGTTTTTATAAGGTCTATAAAATATCAAGTGTTCATATACGTATTACCTAGGACTTGAGTAAGCACAAAAGAAATGCCCACAGATGGAAAAATATCACTTTGATTGAAAAATACTAAGAAATATTCCTGATTATTAGGTTTATATCTTTTATTACTGACATAGGAAATGATTGTGATCAGTAATTCCTAAAAATGTGAGAATTATTATTCAGGATATGACATTCCAACATTCTGCTTAGCTAAATTCTAGATGTCTTTTTTCAGTGTTTTGGTTTTGTATTTACACATTATTTGTTTTCAGATCTCCCAAACATATGTAAATGAACTGGAAAAGACTTAAATATTTTTTTTTGACCAAGAATAAAATAGACATTATAACTATTTTCTAGTATTTGCAAATTTTAATTTTCTTTCTTTCTCCTCCTAGGCTTCCTCTTTTTTCTTATCTAAAACAAACCAAACTTGCTTTGAGAACCAAGAAACATAGGAAAATGTTACTCTCGTAGACTTTTTACATACTTCTGTGAATTTTGTTTTTCAACAATTATCCTCATATCTTTTTGTTTCTATCTGCATTCTACAGACACTGTAACAATAAAAAGGCATAGAATAGAGAAAAACATGAGCAGATAGATAATATCAGTGAATATTCTATGAGTAGAGACAGTTTGAGGTAAAAATGGGAAAGAAACAAAAAAAACCAATATGGCTTTAATTCTAAGAGAAAAAGTATTGGGAGATGAAAAGGAAGACATATATTTGAAATATATCATTAAATGGCTTTAAAGGTTATGAAATGAAACTGGAAATAAGACTCCAAGGTCTCTGAATGAGATGGACTCCCTGTGTCTGATAAAGAAACCCAAATTAAGATACTGGGAACTCAGTGTCCATAATGAGTGACAAAAGGGTGGTCACACACCCCTTTGTTCCCAGTAAGGACAGCTCCAAATATCCTGTTTGCCCACCTGAGCTAAGATGTTTCCAAGCTGAGACACCTTGACTAGAAAACTCCTCCCACCAGTTGCTTGAAAGGGGTATCGAACAGACTTTTCATATGGGGCTTGGAAACTACCCAGTCAGGACTCAACTGTTTTCAGCTATTTGAATAAGTTTGAATCCTTTATTTGCATATATAGACCTGATTCTGATTGAGTCCCTGAATCAGCTGATTCTCCCTATTTAAGCCACAGACCCTCTCTTTGGTCTCTAGAGCATACTTTCATTTCACACAGAAGGCTTTGCCTCGCTAATCTGCAGAATTTTCTTTTTTTAAATAGAAAATAAAGCTCTCCCATTTTCTTTGGAAGATCTCACGGTCTTTGGTTAACAAGGTGAAGTTCACAGAGTTCTTAGATCTTGTACATTTTGGTCTTCGTCTATGCATGGCCTTTTCTTGAAAGTTAACTTAATCTTTAATAAAACGTTATTTTTTTTTTTAATTTAAAAGACTAGGTGACTTACTTTCCTGTTTTCCAGATTATATATGCACTCAGTGGTTAAATAGTTTTCACTTTGCAGTTTTGTTAATATGTGAGAGAAGCTTCTTAAAAGTGTGGAATTTGATTACAACTCTAGAATTCTCTGGATTTCTAGGATCTCATGGTAAATAAAGCAGCAGCAGATGTCACAGAATTTGCCAAGTTGCTTGGCCAGGATATGTAGGGGACCTGGGGAAAGATGTGTGTATGTGTGTGTTTTATGTGTACTGTGGAAAGTCAAAGACTTGTATGTCAAGCATGTCAAAACTCATATGTATGTCTAGTCCTCACACTGACCTGACAGAGGCTCTCTCATATCTAGTTACTATTCCTTAGACTCTTTCTTAGTGCCAGTGTTATTGGACTATTTTATTATATGGCATCTTCAAAGAAGAGGTTTTGAAGAATCATGTTTAGAGAGTCAATATGTACTATTACTTACTTTCTTTTTCCTCCAACTTCTGAGCCAAGTAAAAAGTTACACATAGAGTTCACATAAATGCAAGTCAAAACATTACCATTATTCTGGATGAAGACTTTGGTGAATGTATGCTTAGGTATTGTTGATATGTTACCCTTGAGTTAGAGAGATTAACCCAGCCATAGTGACTGGCCCTACTGACCAATCATATACCTCCTCCCTATGAAACTTGCTGCCTGGAGAAGCAAAGTGGAGTAAAATGCACCAGGATACAAAGGGTCCTGGAATGGTCATTGTGTACGGACAGCAGATGTCAAGAGGAAATTACACTAGACTGATCCTATTCTAGTTTATCCTCCTCAAAAGAACCAACTGGAAAAGTCTTCTTTTCCCCCTGGAGAGAGTGGCTGAAAAGACTAGGAAGGGAAGAGTGTGCCATGTGGATTCAGGTCCATCTGCTTGGAAATGGGGGGTAGAAATAAAAGCTCCTATGTGCTATTCACAAACCCCAGTTATTTCCACATTCATGGCTGTAACTGTTTCTATTGCCTTTTAATTACAGGAAATACATTGATATTTATTTCTTCATTTCAGAACAGAAGGCTTTTGACTTCCTGAATAGATGGACGGCAAACACACTTGATGCTGTCGTTGTAGGCGTGGAGTAAGAGAATGATTTTCTTTGGCTACTATGATTTTTGCCTTTACCATGTAGAGGTTTGATTTCCACATCAAGTGAGCTATGCTTCAAATATATATTTTTAATTAATATATTTTACTTGTCACCACTGCAACATAGACTGCTCCTCAAAGAGGTTCAGTGTCCCATTATTTTTCTGTGATTGTGAGAATATCTGAAGTATACCCCAGGGTAAGCAGTTTTGGAAAAACTTGCTCTAGACACATAAAACTCAGGTCCTGTAAGGCCCTAACAGTGTCCCAAGTAACACTGCTGGACAGAAGGAAGTAAATTAACTATTACACATTTGGGATACTGGATTGTATTTGAGCAGGCAAGAAAAGTCTAAGTTCATAATATTTGAAGTAATCTAAATACTATTTTATATCTGGTTTGATATATTTAAAGAATGGCATGATAATTTGCCTTACAAATGAATTTACCAGAAATAAGCAAGCTCTCTGGCATATTTAAATTTTATTTATAATTCCAAATTGTTATCTAGTAATAACTAGTGGGTATTGTCCATGATGAAGTATATGCAGTGTCAGCTTGTTGAATTTTTACCTAAAATGGCCATGATAAAATAGGACACTGCCTACAATATGCTCTCAGATCTGCAGTCTATTGCGCTTTTTAAACAAGTGTTTTAAAAAAGTATTTGGATTACCAATCACATTGAGAATATGATGTAAGCTATAGATCATCTCCATTCCAAAATACGTTTGGACTAAAAATTTTGCTTACAATTCCTTGGAAGTTCATAACACTCCCCTGACTCCTCACAAATAATGCCATCCATGGACTTTTAGGTGCAAGATTGATAATCTTTACATTTTATTAAAATAATTTTCATTTTAATCAAGAATTAGTAGAAAACTTAGGCTTGATTTTTAGAATACTGAAAAATAAATGCTGGCATTAAATTGCATCTATTTGGTATTTGAGAATTAGTTGTACAACCATAAATACTTTATTATTCTTTCTTTAAAGCTATAGGCTAGCTCCTCAACACCACTTTCCTGCTCAGTTTGAAGATGGCCTCACTGCAGTCAAATTTTTTCTCCTGGAAAAAGTTCTTACAAAATATGGAGTGGATCCCACTCGAATCTGCATTTCGGGAGACAGTTCTGGGGGCAATTTAGCAACCGCAGTCACTCAACAGGTACATTATATTTATTTTTATGATAGACAGTAGAAGTTGAGGCTTACTTTTTTTCTATAGGTAATTGAGTTCTTCCAGCACCATTTGTTGAAAAGACTATTCTTTCCCATTGAATTACAGTGGCACTTGAGTAAACATTTGTTTAACCTTAATGTGGCTATTTCTGGATTATTTTCTTCCATTGATCTATATGCCTATCCTACTGCCAATACCACACTGACTTCAACTTTGTTCTTCTTTGAAAAAAGAATTGTTTTTAGTATTCCATATCTTTTCCATTAAAATATTAGATTACCTTATCAATTTAAAAAAGAAAGTCTAACAATTTTTATAGGATTGCATTGAATCTATTACTTTGGGGAGAATTGACATCTCAATAATATTGAGATTTCCAATTAATATACATGGCATGTCTCATACTTTATTAGATACTATTCAGTTTCTCCCAATATTTTACTATTTTCAGTGTAGAAATCATGGAAATCTTTTCTCAAATTTTACTCTGAAAATTTTTCAAAAATTTTATTAAAAAATTAACATTTCCAAATGTTTACTTGACACATACTGGAATTTGGAATTTGAGATTTATTTCTATGCTATGTAGAAATAAAATGGATTTTGATATTGGCCTTTTGTCATCATAGCATCAATAAATTCACTTAGAACTCTAGTGTTTTGTGTTTTTGTTTAGTTTCCTACGATTCTCTACACCATTATATCTTCAATGACTTGAGACAGTTTTAGTTGTTGCTTCCAAGTACTTATTTCTTTCTATTTTCTTTTATTAGTGCACTGTCTGGGACCTCTAGTAAAATATTTAATATAACTGTCTTACTTTGGATTTTAGGAGGAAATTTTTCAATATTTCATCAATAAATATGGTATTAACTAAAGGTCTTCATAGTTAGCTTTTGTCAGATTGAGGAAATTATTTCTATTCCTAGTAGAATAGTTGCATTAAAAACATTTGACAAATTCAACAGCGTTTATGCAAAAACTATGATCATGTAATTTTTCTTATTCTTTTAATGTGGTAAATTATGCCGATTGACTTTTAAATGTTAAACGTAAAATTATGCTTACATTCTAGGCTTACTTGGTCATGATGAATTAAAATTTTTATATATTGCTGCTTTCCATTTGCTATAGTTTATTAAATATTTTTTGAGATTAATCGTTATTTTTTAACACTTTCGTCGGGCTTTTCTTTTTTGTTTTCTTTTGAGATGGAGTTTTGCTCTGTCGACCAGGCTAGAGTGCAGCAGCATGATCTTGGCTCACTGCAACCTCTGCCTCCTGTCTTTGTCAGGTTTTGAGAGAAAAATTACAATAGCCTCATTAAATAATTTGGGAACAATGTCAACTCTCTCATTTTCTGTTTTTTTTTTTTCCCCCTTTTGTAAGGCTTCATTGAGGTATAATTGAAAAGAAAAAGTCATATATATTTAAGATGTACAACTTGATGTTTTGATAAATGTATGCATTTTGAAATGGTTAACACAAGCTAAGTAACATAGTCATCACCTCACATAGTTACCTTTTTTTTTCTGTGTAGTGAGCATATTTAATATCTGTCTTAGCAAATTTGGAGTATGCAGTATTATTAACTATAGTCATTGCACTTAATATTAGATCTCCAGGACTTATTCATCCTGCATAATTGAAACTTTGTACCCTTTCACCAAAATTTCCCCATTTTCCCCATCTCCATCCCTTTGCATCTATATCCCTAGCTCCTTGTAACCACCACTGTACTAACCACTTCTAGGGGTTTAGTGTTCTTAGATTCCACATATAAGCAAGATTATGCAGTATTTGTCTGTCTTTACCTGGCTTATTTCATTTAGTGTAAGGACCTCCAGGTTCATCAATGTTGTCACCAATGACAGGATTTTCTTCTTTTTGATGACTGAATAATATTCCATTGTGTGTGTGTGTGTGTGTGTGTGTGTGTGTGTGTAGCTACACACACCAAATTATGTTTATCAATTTATCTGGCTGACAACAGTTTGATTCCATACCTTGGCTATTGTGAATACTGCTGCAGTGAATATGCGAGTACAGATATCTCTTCATGTTACTGATTTTGAATATATACCTAGAAGTGATTGCTGGATAATCTGGTCATTCCTTTTTCAATTTCTTGAGGAAATTCCATACAGTTTTCCATAATGGATGTACTAATGTACATTTCCAACAACGATGCACAAGGGGTCCCTTTCAGTATATCTTTACCAACCTTTATTATTTCTCTTTTTTGATAATAGCCATTATAACAGGTGTTAGCTGATATCTCATTAGGCTTTAATTTGCAATTCCTTGATGACTGGTGATGTTGAACATTTTTTCGTATACCTGTTGATCATTTGTACATCTTCTCTTGAGAAATGTCTACTCAGTTGTATTTCCCATTTTTTAAATGGATCATTTGTTTTCTTGCCATTTAGTTGAGTTCTTCATACATTTTGAATATTAACCTCTTATTAAACCCATGGTTTGAAATATTGCCTCCTATTTTGTAAATTGTCTCTTCACTCTGTTGATTGTTTCTTTTTAGAGCAGAAGCTTTTTAGTTTGAGGCAATTCCATTTATCCATTTTTGGTTTTGTTGCCTGTACTTTCGGAGTCAGTCATACCTCCCAAAGTATTGTCTAGACCAATATCAATAATTTTTTCTGTAAGTTTTCTTCCAGTATCTTTACAGTTTCATAGTAAGTTTTAAACCTTTGGCTCATCATTTTGAGTTGATGTTTGTATATGGAATGAAATGAGTTTCCAATTTCATTCTTCTGCATGTGGATATACAGATTTCCCAACATCATTTACTGAAAAGACTGTCTTTTCCTTTTGTGTGTTCTTGGCACCTTTGTCAAATATCAATTGACCATTGCTATAGTTTGGTCTTTCTCAGTCAAAAGTCATGTTGAAATTTGACCCCCAATGTGGCAGTGTTGAAAGACTGAGCCTAGTGAGAGATTTTTGGGGCATGAGGGTGGGTGGATCCTTCATGAATAGATTAATGCCCTTCAGAGGGAATGAATGAGTGAATTCTTGCTCCCCAAGGAATGAATTAATTTGTGAGAGAGGAAATTGTTAAAAAGAATCTGGCTTCCTTGGTTTCTCTCTCTTGCTTCCTTTCTTGTCATATGATTTTTTTTTTTTTTTTTTTTTTTTTTTTTTTTTTTTTGAGATGGAGTCTCACTCTGCCATCCAGGCTGGAGTGCAGTGGTACAATCTTAGCTCACTGCAATCTCCACCTCCTGGGTTCAAGTGATTCTCCTGCCTTAGCCTCCAAAGAGTAGCTTGGACTACAGACATGAGCCCCCACACCGAGCAAATTTTTAATTTTTTAGTAGAAATGGGGTTTCACCATATTGGACAGGCTGGTCTCAAACTCCTGACCTCATGATCTGCCTGCCTTGGCCTCCCAAAGTGCTGAGATTACAAGCATGAGCCATAGTGCCTGACCCTTGCCATGTGATTTCTTTGCATATGCAGAGTCCCATTCTCCTTCAGCCACGAGTTAAAGCAGCCAGAGGCCATTATCAGATGCAGATATCCAATCTTGAACTTCTCAGCCACCAGAATTGTGAGATAAATAATTTTTTTAAATTACCCAGTCTAAGGCATTCTGTTGTAGCAGCACTAACTGAACTAAGACAATCATTTATTTCTGCGCTCTTTATTCTGTCCCATTGGTCTATATGTTTGTCTTTTATGCCAGTACCATACTGTTTTGATTATTGTAGTTTTGCAGTTTATTTTGAAATCAGGCATTGTGATGCCCCCAGGTTTGTTCTTTTTACTCAAGATTATATTGCCTATTCAGTCTTTTGTGGTTCCATATGAATTTTCCACTTCTGTAAAAAATACCACTGGAATTTTGATAGGAATCGCATTGAATCTGTACGTTGCTTGGGGTAGTATAGACATTTTAACAGTATTAATTCTTCAGATACAGAAACATGGCTAATATTTTCATTTATTTGTGTCTTCTTCAATTTCTTTCATTAATATTTTATATCTTCCTGTGTACAGATCTTTCTACCTCCTTCGTTAAATGTGTTCCTAGTGTTTTATTTATGTATTTATTTTTTATGTTATTGAAATTGATTTTTTAAAAATTTATTTTTAGATAATTTGTTGTTAGGATATAGAAATGCAAGTGATTTTTGTATGTTGATTTTGTATCCTGCAACTTTGCTGAATTTATTTACTTGTACTAACAGTTTTTTGGTAGAGTCTTAGGGTTTTCTATACATAATGTCATGTAATCTACAAACAGACACTTTTACTTCTTTCTCATTTGGTTGCTTTTTATTTCTTTTTTCTTTTTTTCTTTCTTTCTTTTTTTTTTCTTAATGACTCTAACTAGGTCTTGTTCCTGATTTCAGAGGAAAAACTTTCAGCTTTTCACCAGTGAGTATGATGTTAGCTGTGAGCTTTATTATGTTGAGGTATTTTCCTGTATATATAATTTGTTGAGAGTTTGTATTATGAAAGATATTGCATTCTGTTAAGTGCTTTTTTGCATCTGTTGAGCTGTTCATGTAATTTTTATTCTTCATTCTCTTACTATGGTGTATCACATTGGTTGATTTGCGTGTATTAAAGCATTCTTGCATCCTTGGGATAAATCCCACTTGATCGTGGTGTATTACCCTTTTAATGTGCTGTTGAATTTTGTTTGCCAGTATTTTGTTTATAATTTTTGCATTTATGTTTATAAAGGAAAATTAGCCAGACACTCTTTGCTTTTCATGACCTTGACATTTTTTAACAGTGCTGGGGATTTTTTTGTGAGGTCAGGTTCCGCCACCTGTCTAACTACGTTGTTAAGTTCACCTATGAGTCTCTGTTCATAACTTTGTCCACCTACGCAACTATGCTCCTAATGAATAGTTTGCCAGCCTTTTCTTATCCTTCATGATCGTGACACTTTTTAAGAGTGCTGGTTTTTTCCTGATATTTACTCCTTTTTTTTTTAATTGCATTTTAGGTTTTGGGGTACATGTGAAGAGCATGCAAGATTGTTGCATAGGTACACACATGGCAGTGTGATTTGCTGCCTTCCTCCCCATCACCTATATCTGGCATTTCTCCCCATGCTATCTCTCCCCAGCTCCCCACCCCCCACTGTCCCTCCTCTGTTTCCCCCTGACAAACCCCAGTGTGTAATGCTCCCCTCCCTGTGTCCATGTGTTCTCATTGTTCAACACCTGCCTATTAGTGGGAACATGAAGTGTTTGATTTTGTGTTCTTGTGTCAGTTTGCTGAGAATGATGGTTTCCAGGTTCGTCCATGTCCCTACAGAGGACACAAACTCATCGTTTCTTGTGGCTGCATAATATTCCATGGTGTATACGTGCCACATTTTCCCTGTCCAGTCTATCATTGATGGGCATTTGGGTTGGTTCCAGGTCTTTGCTATTGTAAACAGTGCTGCAATGAACATTCGTGTGCCTGTGTCCTTAAAGTAGAACGATTTATAATCCTTTGGATATATACCCAGTAATGGGATTACTGGGTCAAATGGAATTTCTATTTCTAGGTCCTTGAGGAATCGCCACACTGTCTTCCACAATGACTGAACTAGTTTACACTCCCACCAACAGTGTAAAAGTGTTCCTATTTCTCCACATCCTCTCCAGCATCTGTTGTCTCCCGATTTTTTAATGATTGCTATTCTAACTGGTGTGAGATGGTATCTCAATGTAGTTTTGATTTGCATTTCTCTAATGACCAGTGATGATGTGCATTTTTTCATATGTTTGTTGGCCTCATGTATGTTTTCTTTTGTAAAGTGTCTGTTCATATCCTTTGCCCACTTTTGAATGGGCTTGTTTGTTTTTTTCTTGTAAATCTGTTTTAGTTCTTTGTAGATTCTAGATATTAGCCCTTTGTCAGATGAGTAGACTGCAAAAACTTTTCCCATTCTGTTGGTTGTCGATTCACTCAAGTTGTCTACCTTTCTCCTTTAAAAAAATGATGAAACTAGCATTCTTTAGACTTCTTTTTGAGAAATACTGCTCTGTACTTTTAAAAACATGACTTTATTTATAAAAACTTGAACCAAAAGATTACATTAGGTACCTCTTTATTTTTTAAAATTTCTTTCCTCTTAAGTATTAGAAGATTCAGGATTAGAACACTAGAAGTTTATATACATACATATTTTTACATACATATGCATTGAAATATATTTTATACATACATATATAAGTACATATGCACATACCTACATGTACATATACATATACATATGCCTATATGTATATATTTACCTGTGACATCAAAAACAGAAAACGCTATTGTGAAACCAAAGTGACAATGAGAGCGAAGCCTCACCTTTGGTTCTATACCTGGGCCTCCCTTCAACCCAACCTGTTTCACTTTGGTTCCCTCTTATGTTTAGAGCTCTAAGGAAATTTTCTTAAGAGATAAATAAAAGTGTATTTTATTCCCAAGAAGAGAGTTTGCAAACCATGAGACATGTTGATTGCTGAGGACTCTTCCAACCTGAACTTATTTGCTACTTACTTGAAATAATGCCATATACTTGAAAGATCTTGCTGGAATAAAATAAGGAGTTAGATGGAGGGTAAAAATTGGAGAATGTACTGCTTAGAGATTATCATACTAATTACTATGCAAAATTGTATAGCAGGCTGGTCTTAAATTTCATCTGAAACCGGTTTGGGGAATGTGGAGATTCCGAAAGCTGTCCAACAATTACCCAATAGTGATTAAGCAACATCTTGCCACACCATCAATTTCTTCTTGCACATCTGTAACATTTGTTTGGCTTTGCAAGTGAAGCAAGCATAACTGAAACAACAAATGGGCTTGGTGTATTGGCTCACCTCTGTAATCCCAGCACTTTGTGGGGGCCAGTGGCGAGGATTACTTGAGGCCAGGAGTTCAAGGCCAATCTGGCCAAAAAATAAAGATAGT
Source organism: Plecturocebus donacophilus (assembly GCA_004027715.1). Classification (NCBI taxonomy): domain Eukaryota; kingdom Metazoa; phylum Chordata; class Mammalia; order Primates; family Pitheciidae; genus Plecturocebus; species Plecturocebus donacophilus. The sequence continues at coordinate 27,536 of PVKP010014779.1, forward strand.
CAAGGGTAGTGGTACACTTCTGTAGTCCCAGCGACTCCATAGGCTGAGGCAGGAGGATTGCTTGAGCCCAGCAATTGGTGGCTTGCAGTGAGCTAGGATCACACCACTGCACCTGAACATGGGAGACAGAGCAAGATCCTACCTTTAAAAAACAAAAGAGAAAAGAAAGAAAGAAAAAAGAAATAACAATTGGATGTAGACATACAGATTTATGAAAATGTGATACCCTACCTTATAACTTTTCAGCAGGACAATACCTAATATTGTCACAGGCACCAAACAGAGATGCGATTCTTAGTAAAATCTGTAGGACTGCTCAAAAGTGAATAAAAATCTAACATCATTCTATTTCTTAAATTAATTATATAAGAACATAGTATCTATTTAAACGTCCTGATTCACCTGTTCAAAGGGAACATAGTGCAGTATGTAGATGAACAGACTGCAGAACTCAGTGCACTTAATTACCATTTAGAAAGGTGATTTTCTTTACCCTTTCCTGATTATTTTAATGATTATACTTTATTTGTTCTTCATGGACTGCTAAACTTTCTATATGAACTACATTTTCATTAGAAAGCTTTATTCCCTGTACTGTGTTTATTCTGGGTCATAAGAATTAACTTTTACTTTGAAATTATTATAGAGCTTACTTTTTCCAGTGCAACGGCTGATGATGAGGGGCAAAGTGAGGGGCAAAGTGTTCCCTTGGCAGGGGAAACTGTCATTCTCTAGGAAAGTGCCATGCGCTTTGAATGGTCACAGGGAACTTGGGAAATGGGAGAGGATTCAATAATGCCTCAGACTGTCTGAAGTTGACTTTATGGCAAGCACAGATGTCCATGGCAGATTACTGCTTTGAATGGGCTTCGAACAGTTGAGTCATAGAATGACACAGGGCATGAAGTTGTGGATCATCCCTTTTCTGACTTAGCTACCAACTTCCTTTCAGCCACCACTCCCAACTCATGCTGTCCAGGAAAGTAGTTTGTGAATGAAAAAACTGATGTGGGGTGAAAGTGGTGCCGGTCCATATGTTACTCCAAGCATTTTAGCATGGCATAGAAGCTTTTCATGAACTGGGTCCAAATTTTGCTCTCAAATGTATAGATCTAGGAGACCAATCATCATCAAGGTATAAATAAATTACTTTCTTGATGACAATAATACCAGTGGCATGGGCTGTAACTTTGAAAACCAGTTAGAGATTCAAATTGGGTGACTTAATAAACTAGGGGCAGAACAAATAATTTATATGAGACAATTTTACTGTAAAAACCATACGTTTAGGATTAATGGTGTTTAATTATAAAAGGAAATTTAAAATGCCTACTATCCATTGTGTTTTCATGGAAATAATGTTCATTACTGAAAAAGATTAAGAATAAGGATGGGCTTTGTTGAAGATCTTCCACAACCTTTAAATTCCTTAGCTATCCAAAGGTCTTTATTATATTGGAAATGTAACAAAAATTTAAATGGAAATTTAAAATACAGTTAGCCAGTGTCTAAACCCTTAGGACATTACCATGAGCTGGATATGTTCTCTCAACTTTTTTGACCTTTTACTTTTTCATTCTTCTTCTTTACAAAGTAATAACAATCTGTGATGAATGTCACTTTTCTCTTGCATTCAAGTATGTATTAGTTACCCACAAAATCGGAAATGCATATCCATTCATTCATGTCCGTTTTATAGAATGGTCTATTCTAGGCTTGTTTTGATTTAATATTATGTTTATGTGCACTTTTGAAATGTGCTTAGCTGGCTGTCTTTGAGACCATATTGGTCTCAAAGGAAAGAACTAAGAAATAGATCGTTCAATAATTCAGTGTTACTGTTGGGACCTACTTGTTTTATACCTGTTACTGTTTATTGCATCCTATTATTCCTGGTTCCAGAGATAGTGTCCTGGTAAAATAATTATAAATCAGATATTATGGTTTATAATATTATGGTTTCCATATTATTAAAATATTCATTTTCCTATTATTTTCCCATACTGTATTAATGATTTTACTATCTTAGGCCTGGTAAAATATACAGTTATAACTTAGGTACCATGTCAGTGCTTGTGAAATTCAAAACCAAGTAGAAAGATTAACCATGTACATTTTTGTATAATAAAGTAAAAGTGATGATTGACCTGAAAGAGGTAACAGAGGTTTGGGAATTGAAAGAAGAGGTTTTTTAAATCAGGTATTTACATGCATAATCACACATATACACTTGTGAATATATACAAAATGTGTAGAAAATATCTGAAACACACCAGATAAATAAGATAGTTGTTAAGACTATGGCAAAACCTCGGAGAATCTGACTCAGGTACTTTTTCAATATATTAAAGGGAACTGACTTTAGCATGGGTTTTGAAGAATATTAGAGAGAAAGGAAAAAAAGCCTTGAATGGCAAAGTAACAAATGACATAACAGGGAACACAGAGGTAGGAAATACTGACACACTTGTTGAAGTGATTTATTTCATATGGCATTTTGGAAAGGAAAATTAGGGTCAGGCAAGAGTATTGATGGACCCTTTTTGACCCATCTCTGTGTATGTGTCCTCTGTTCTTTTTTTTTTTTTTTCCCCTAGATTATCGACATTGAGAGTAGGATGACCGACGGTGGGCTATTGATAGCAATGTTTGATAAGTAAATTATCTACCTAAGAGCACTGCAGAGAGATTTGGGATCTAGGAGAGTTTCTGTAAGATAACTTTGTTTTGGCTCATTTTCATTTTACACTTGTTAAACCTCTAGCATCTTGGAAGTACATTATGGAGATGGTAGGATACAATTTCCCTTTCTGAGGTACCTCTTGGATTTCAATTTAGTTTTTCCTTTCCGTTCAGCCAACCACTGTGGTGACTGGTTGACTTAGAGGTACATCCTGTGGTCCCGGGCTTTTCACTTGAAGCAGTGGCAGGTATTTTCATTTGTCCAGATGCCAGACTCTAGCCAAGGCAAAAGCTCCTGGGAGCCTAATTCGAGGTTCTCTCCTGCAGTCTGCAGGGTCACAGGTGAGGCCTGAAATGCCTTTTTTCTTTGGAAAAGAAAAGGTACTCCTTTATCAAGTACTTCACATTTTTTCCTTGCATATCAAACTTGTGCATATCAATTTTTTCATAATTTTCTCCCCCCCTTTTTTCCAACACTGCATCATTCTCATGAGATACCTGTTGATCGGCTTTTTTTCCCTCTGACTTGGTCCATGTGCTTTTGCATTGGGATAATGTTTCTTTAAAATTATGGTGTGATATTGGTAATGTCTACCTCGTTGCCAAAGAATATATTCTAAAAATTTTTAAGATTTTTTTTTAGATTCTAAAATGGAATAATATGATTTTTATTAAAAATCCTATGTATCTCTCTCTGCTGCTGTATTCTCTTTCCCTTTCCCTCTCCTCTCTTATTCTTTCTCCTTTTTTCCTCACACACAAAATCTGTAGTTTTTAAACTTTAATTTTAAACTGGTTTGAATTTTTTTCATGCCATGTAAATATATTATAAATATTATAAAAATAATTATGATATATAACATCAATTTATGTAGATTTGTTTATCTCATGATTGCTAAATAATTAAAATTAAATCTTATTCTCCTGGTATTTTGGAAATTTTTGCATTACAGAATATTGCTATATATTTTCAGGTGCAGAATGATGCTGGAATAAAACATAAAATCAAGATGCAAGCCTTACTTTACCCTGGCTTACAGATAACAGATAGTTATTTGCCATCTCACCGAGAAAATGAGCATGGTATAGTTTTGACAAGGGAGGTAGCCATAAAACTCGTGAGCTTATATTTCACCAAGGATGAAGCACTTCCCCAGGCAATGAGAAGAAACCAACACATGCCTCTGGAGTCAAGACATCTGTTTAAGTTTGTTAACTGGAGTGTTCTTCTTCCTGAGAAGTATAGAAAAGATTATGTTTATACTGAGCCAATTCTTGGAGGACTTAGTTATTCATTGCCAGGACTTACAGATGCCAGAGCATTACCCTTGCTGGCCAATGATTCCCAGTTACAGAATTTGCCACTAACCTATATTCTTACTTGTCAACATGATGTCTTAAGAGATGATGGACTTATGTATGTCACAAGACTTCGAAATGTTGGAGTCCAAGTTGCTCATGACCATATTGAGGATGGAATTCACGGAGCCTTATCATACATGACATCACCATTTTATTTACATCTAGGTCTTAGGATAAGAGATATGTATGTAAGTTGGCTGGATAAGAATTTATAAATATATAATAAATATGTATAGCCCTTATATAATGAGTTGTAATTTGTGGTATTTTGTAGTTTTGGGGCAAAGAACAATGTCATTTAAGTTGTCTAAATCTATCTTTGAATCATTTGTAGCAGTTAATGTGTGTCCTTGAACAGTTATGACATTTTCTGACTTGCAGACCCTCCATATGTAAAATGTACGTAAGCATGCCTATTTTCTCCTTACTTATAATTTATTATAATTATGTTACTCCTAATAAGAACCAATGCTTATTAAAATTGAAAAATAAGAGTTTTTGGCAAATTAGGAAAGACAGTTTCCAGATAGGCACAGAAATTGTTTTAGTGAGTGGGAAGAAGAAAAAAAAAGGAACAAAATTGCTGCTAAAAATGTATGGAAACCACTGGACGAAATAAACCATAAAGGCCCTATATTAGTTTCCTGCGCCTATTGTAGCAAATTACTACAAATTCAGTTTCTTAAAATAACAGATATATTTTTTTACGGTTCTAATTTTACTATGAAATTAGTATTAACTAGGTCCAAACCGAGTCATAGACAAGAGACACGCCTCCCTTGGAGACTCTAGATGACGCTCTTTTCATCTTTTAACCTCTGGTGGCTGCCAGCATTCTCTGATTACTGCCAGATCACTTTACTTGAAGGCCAGCATCTACGATCGTTGTTTCATCTTCACATTGCCTTCTTCTCTGCCTGTGCCAAATCTCCCTATGGGCTTCTCTAAGAAAAACACATGTTTTTACATTTAGGAGGATCCACCTGAATAGTCAAGGATAATCTCCACATCTCAAGACCCTCAATTTAAATGCATTTGCAGATTTCCCCACCCTTTTCTATATAAAATAAACTTCAGAGATTAGGATGTAGTTATTTCTTGGGAGGTCATTTTTAAAAACATTTTCAGTCAAATTTTATTTTTTAAAGGAGGCAGCACATCAATATTGTAACTCAAGAATGTGATTAAATATGAATTCAATAATGAAGAACATTCCAGTATGGACTAGAAAAGCATCTCCAAAAACTTTCAAATATAACATCTCAAATTACCTAAAGGATAAATCACTTCTGTAGGCCTTTTTTGAGTGGAACCATAAACAAAAAACTGAAGATACATTGCTATGAATATAGATTTATGGTATGATGTTATAAATTTTGAGTATTAAGCATAATCAGTTGAATCCAATTAAGAAATTGAAAATGTAGTAAAAAATGTGTGTATATATATGAGTATGTGCATGTATGTGTGAAAATTCTACCATCCAATTGACCCAAAAGCAACTTATTCAGTTGGGACTAGACATTGTTTTCGATTCTCCACTATTCACAAGGTAATTAAAAATTACAATTTCAACAGTCCACAAACAAAATAAGATTTTTTAATGTAAAGAGAAATTAATTATGTTCAAAGAGCCATTTTTCTTTCACTCAATTTCATTGCCACAAAGCTAAAAATGCTCCCATGACTACAATAAGTGTCACTGAAATCTATTATTTTTCTCTTCTGAGAAATAAAATCTAAATGGAGATTTGATACTATGTGATATACTATATATACTAAGAAAATTGTAGTTTTCATAATTCTGATTTAACTTCCTTTAAACTCAATATATTTTTAAATTTGTAATTTGTTTTCCATGATACTGAATCTGGTTCCAGTTCTTTTTCATTATTTAATATACTGCCTACCCATTCTAATTAGGAAAACAAGTCCCTGAAATCTCTTCATTTTGGCAGCATGTTCTGATTTGTAAAGAAATCATTAAAAATGCAGCTCTCTAATAGCACATATTGTTGATTGTCCTATTGTCTGAACATTTTTCATAATGATTCCTGACTAAAAATCCTTTCAACTTTGTAAGTACTACACTAGTGTGTAGTGTCCCTAGTATGCACTTTCAAGCCTTTAAACAGGGAGGATGGCTCAAAGCTAGGTAACAACTAAATTTGTTTTAATTTTTGAAAAATCTTATATCTTGCAGAGCAGAAAAACACTTTTCTTTTGCTACGTAAGTATGTGGTAGAAAGGTATGCTAAGGTAGGCCAGTGAATCCTGTTTATTTATTTTGTAAATTTGGTCCCAGAATATTTCTGGAAGGAACCACAGCTAGATTAGCTTCTGTTGCAGTCCCTTACCTCACTAACTTCTTTTGTGGCTTTATCCAGGCACTGTTACCATTTGCATGCTAAAGGGTTCATTTCACTGGGTCATACTTTCAAAGTTTGTTCCCTTTTGTGTGGTGGCATATGAGCATTGTGATCAAGCCATTACGTTTGGAAACAACCTAACAAAAAAGTCATCTGTTATAATGTGTTTTATTTTATTTTTTATTTGACAATAATTGTACATATTCATGGGATACATATAGTGATATTTCAAAACATATCATGTAGAGTGATTATATCAGGGTAATTGGCACATCATCTCAAACATTTATCATTTCTTTTTCTTGGTGATGTTCAATATCCTCTTTTCAGCTGTTTGAAATTATGCAGTATATTATTGTTAACTATGGTCATCCTACAGTGGTATAGAAACTACCTCGCTGTAATGTATCTTTTAACAAATCTAATTTATTTCTTGACAGTATAGGGGAAGACTTGATTACACCCCATGCAATGACATTCCAGTGTTTTCAGTCTCTTTGTAGCTATGTTATCCAGACATCGATTTGTATTTACATCTCATCTTTCTTTCTAAGAGAAATAGTGATCCAGAACCTGAGAGTCAAGATTAATATTCTCTAGCTACCAAGGCAAGGGTTTATCTTATTGTTTGTGTCTTAGTCCAAGTCTTGATGATACAGCTTATGTGGAAACACATAAGGTATAACTTTCTGACACGCATGTCTAACATGTAAGGAAGTAACTATTTCCTAAGTACCTCCAAACAGCACTACATCCTAAAGAAAATTTCTAGGTTTTTCTGCTGAAATATCCATTCGAGCATTGGGTTTGTTTGCTAGAGCTGCCATAACAAAGTATTACAAAATGAGTGCCTTAAATAAGCAAAAGGAATTTATTGTCTTGTGGTTCAGAAGGCTAGAAGTCGGCTTTCAAGGTGTCAGCACACCATGGTTCCTCTGAAGACACCAAGGATGGATCTGTTTCAGGACTCCTGGCCTGTAGCAGCATAACTCCAATCTTCATATGATATTCTCCCTTTGTATGTGTTTTCCCCAATTTTCCCTTTTTATAAAGTTAGCAGTCATATTAGATTAGGGCCTACCCTAATGATTTCATTTTAACCATTTTAACCTGTGTCTTTGTAAAGATCCTATGTGTAAATAAAATCACAGGTAAAGTATTGGGGGTTAGGATGTTTTGTTATATATATGTTGCTATATGTTATCTGTAGTTGTATGGTGGAACACAAAAGAACACCCAGCAAGTATCATATGTTCCAATTTTTAAAAGTAAAAAAGGTCTGGTACCATTAGTGGTGTTCGGAAAGGAAGAGTCAATCAATTTTCCTTCTGTGTATTTCTCTTTGGGAACAGGATACCAGCAAAAAACAGCAGCTAGCTGAATACACCATGGTAATATCAGAGCCTGCTGTGTGCTCAGAAGGACCTTCATGGATCACATCAATGGTAGAACATACCACTTCTCCTATAATGTGTGATCCTATTGTACACTCACTATCTATGAAGAAAAGCACTTGCCCTTGAGACACAGCAGCTCCTTTTAAATCTAGGTCTGATTAATCCAGAACACTGTTCCATTTGGATTATGTGAACTAGTACTTTTAATAGTTTCACATAGCTCTCTAGAGTCTTTTCAAAAAGTCTCTCGTTGATAGAATTTACTGGAACAATTTCTCCTAGCATGTGCCTTGGTGAGACATTAATGACACTATGGACAGTTCACAGAAGTCTGCTGCAAGCCTCATTGCAGGCAGAAATATTCACATTTGTAGGAAGATTATCTGAATACACCTTTGTTTGACTCCATCCCCAACAGGAGGTCGTCTCTCCTTTTTATTTTTATTTTTTGAATCACATCTGTTGTATTCACAGAAGTAACACAGTAGGAGCAAATATATATATATACACACCAAAGTGATGGAACATAAAATCATATATATATATATATATTTGGATATATACATATATAAATGTCTGTTAGAATAGACATAATAATGGACAAAAATAAATGTCTATTAGAGTTTATCCCTAAAATTAAATATGGCTTATAGTTTTCCACTTAAGTAAATCAAAAGCTGATAATTTTTGAAGATAAATAAGACAACATCACACACCCCTCCTCAGACATAGAATAAAAAAGATACAATATTGGCAATGAAAAAGAAATAGAAGGTATTGAAATAATTATGTGACTGCTATGTGCCATTGAGGGCAACATATTTAAAACCTAGAGGATGTGGGTAAGATATAAATAGGGGGAAAAAAACGGCACTCTCTATAGTGTAATTTGAAGTCAGGTAACTTGATGCCTCTAGCTTTGTTCTTTTTTGCCTAGGATTGCCTTGACTATTCAAGCTCTTTTTTGGTTCCATATGAATTTTAAAATAGTTTTGTTTTTCTAGTTCTGTGAAGAACGTTATTGGTAGTTTGATAGGAATAGCATTGAATCTGTGCATTGTTTTAGGTAGTATGGCCATTTTAATGATATTGATTCTTCCTACATATGAGCATGGGATATTTTTCCATTTGTTTGTGTCATCTCTGATTTCTTTGAGCATTGTAATGCTCATTGTAGAGATCTTTCACCTCCCTGGTTAGCTGTGTTCTAAGATATTTTTTATTCTTTTTGCAGCAATTGTGAATGGGATTGCATTCCTGATTTGGCTCTTGGCTTGGCTATCATTGGTGTATAAGAATGCTAGTGATTTTGTACATTGATTTTGTACTTTATAACCTTGCTGAAGTTGTTTATCAACTGAAGGAGCTTTTGGGCCAAGATTATGGGGTTTTCTGGATATAGAATTATGTCATCTGCAAACAGGAATAATTTGACTTCCTTTCTTCCTATTTGGAGGGACTTATTTCTTTCTTTTGCCTGATTGCTCTCGCCAGGACTTCCAATACTCTGTTGAATAGGAGTGGCGGGAGAGGGCATCTTTGTCTTCTGCCAGTTTTCAAGGGGAATGCTTCCAGCTTTTGCCCACTCAGTATGATGTTGGCTGTGGGTTTGTCATAGACGGCTCAAACAGCATGGGACTGGTACAAAAACAGACACAAAGACCAATGAAACAGAACAGAGAGCCCAGAAATAAGGCCGCACACTTGCGACCACCTGATCTTCATCAAAACTAACAAAAACAAACAATGGAGAAATGACTCCTTATTTAATACAATGGTGCTGAAATAATCGTATAACCATATCCAGAAGATTGAAACTGAATCCCTTTCTTACGCCATATATAAAAATCAACTCAAGATTGATTACAGACTTAAATGTAAAACCTAATACTATAAAAACCCTTGAAGACAACCTAGGCAATACTATTCTGGACATAGGAACAGGCAAAGATTTTACAATGAAGATGCCAACAGCAAACACAACAAAAGCAAAATTTGACAAATGTTGTCTAATTAAGCTTAAGAGTTTCTGCACAGCAAAACAAACTATCAACAGAGTAAACAGACAATATACAGAATGGGAGAAAATATTTGCAAACTATGCATCTGACAAACGTCTAATATCCAGCATCTATAAGAAACTTAAATTTACAAGAGGAAAACAAGCAACCCCATTAAAAAGTGGTCAAAGGATATGAACAGATACCACTTTTCAAAAGAAGACATACATGTGGCCAACAAGCTTATGAAAAAGGCTTCATATCACTGCTTATTAGAGAAATGCAAATCAAAACCACAATGAAATACCAACTCACACCATCCAAAATGGCTATTATTAAAAAGTAAAATAAATAAATAAATAAATAAATAAATAAATAAATAAAAGATGCTGGTGAGGTTGCAGAGAAAAGAGACTGCTTCTACATTGTTGGGAGTGTAAATTAGTTCAACCATTGTGGAAAGCAGTGTGGAGATTCCTTAAAGAGCTAAAAACTTTACCGTTTGACCCAGCAATCCCATAACTAGGCATGTCCCCAGAGGAATATAAATCATTGTAACATAAAGACACATGCATGTGAATGTTCATTGCAGCACTGTTTGCAATATCAAAGTCATGGAATCAACTATGACTTTCCACCAATAACAGAATGAATACAGAAAATATGGTGCATATATGCCATGGAATTACTATGCAACCATGAAAAAGAATGAGCTCCTGTCTTTTGCAAGAACATGGATAGAGCTAGAGCCATCATCCTTAGCTAACTAATGAAGAAACAGGAAAATGCTGTGTGTTCTCACTTATAAGTGAGAACTTACAAGTGCTAAAGGATGAGAGCTAAATGATGTGAACTCATGGACACAAAGAAGGAAATAACAGATACTGGGGCCTACTAAAGTGTGGAGGGTGGAAGGTGAGAGAGAAGGAAAAATAAAAAAATTGAGTACTAGGCTAAGTACCTGAGTGATGAAATAACCTGCACAACAAAGCCTTATGACATGAGTTTACCTATGTAACAAAACTGCACATGTACCCCTGAATCTAAAATAAAAGTTACAAAAACAAGTAATTGCTAAACATAGCTGGAAAAAAATGACCGTCCCCTAACTTATAAAGCTGAGAAAAACTGGAAAATTAATTAATAATGCATCACTGGAGAAGGCATCACCAACAGATGGATTCATAGTAATATGGCTTTTATCAGAATAGCATGAGTTACTTAAAACTAACTAATTACAATTGAAATTATTCCAAGTGGCAGAAAAACAATAAAAGCATTCCAGTTCTTTTTAGAAAGCAATTCAGCAACGTATCAAAAGAAAATACAGTTTGATCGAACAGGCATGCCATAGTAACTTAGTACCAGAATGTATATCAATATAATTTATTACATCAAAAAATTTATAGATTTAGCAAAGCAGAAACTTTTTTTAAAAAATAAAGAATTAATAGAGAAGAATCATGTAAATGAACCAATTAATGAAAAGGGATGATAAAATTAATAGCTGGTCCCAATGTATATAAATCAGAGGAAACATGAATAGATTAGAATTTCTTAACATGATGATGGTTAAATTATCAGACACAATGTAAAGAGTTATCATAAATAATGAATCACAAAACATTTTTCTGTCAAAATTTTGTAAATAGGAAGTGATGACTATTATCACTCATATCTCTTGAATCTACACTAGTTCCAATTCAAATCAGTTTATCTACATTTTTAGCTTATATCTGTATCTCTTTTCTTCACACTAAGATTCCTGCTTCTCAGGTACACTGGAGACAACAGAATTAATTATATTGTTTTCCACCTGCTTTATCACACATTACACAGAAGTCATTTTTAGAATAACATACCAACACAATCAGCAGTGTGATTATTGAAAATGGTTTGAAATGTTTTGCATGCATTCTCCCCGTTTGCTCTCTATATTTAAAAAATAAACTTTTTATTTTGAAATAATATTTAGATTTTCAGAAAAGTTGCACGGAAAGTACAGAGAACACTTTCACCCATTTCCCCCATTGTTAACATATTGCATAACCATAATACATTTTGCAAAAATAAGAAACCGGCATTGGTATACTACTGTTAACTAAACTCCAGACTTCTTAAAAAATTTCACTATTTTTTCCAGACATGGCTTTTTTCAGTTCCAGAATTTAATCTAGGATGAGCCATTGTTTTTATTTATTATGTCTGTTTAGACTTTTCTAGTCTATGACAATTTCTCAGTGTTTGCTTATTTTTCATGACCTCCATAGTTTTGAGGAGTACTCCTCATGTAGTTTGTGAAATGTCCCGCGATTTGTATTTGTCTTATGTTTTCTCATAATGAGATGGATCCTGGGTTTGAAAGGAAGACCACATAGGAGCAATGACCTTTTCATATCACATCAGGGAAAACAATGCTATCACCATGACTGTATAACTGATAATATTAATCTTATCCATTTGGCCATGGCAGTTTTTCCAGGAGTCTCTACTTTAAATGACTTTTTCCTCTGTCTTGCTATATTCTTTAGAAGCAACTTATTAAGTTCAGCCCACACTCAAGGAGCAGGGAAAACTAAGCTTTATCTCCTATAGGGTAAGATCTACACAAATTGTTTGGAATTCTACCGTAAGAAAGAATTCTACTGTAAGAAAGACTTGTCTCTTCTCTTTCATATGTTTATTTAAAATTCAGTTATGTATGTAAATATGAATATAGATACTGTATTTTGGGTTATAAACTAATACTATATTATTCTGTTGCTCAAATTGTTCCAGCTTTGTCCCTCGAAGCTCTCTCATACTGGCTTTAGTGTCCTTTTGACATATCGCTATTCTTTTGATTTTTGAGCACTTTCTTATTTCTGCCATTACAGGCTGCTTCAGGCTCACCTTGTGCTTTTTCTGACCTGGTCACAGAATAAGTCATTTCTCCAAGATTGATTTCTTTAATGGAGAATGATATTTAGAAATAAACATCTGGGAACTAGGTATGCTCACTGCTATTTAAAAAACAATAGCTGTCTAGCTACATTGTCAAAACATATAGACATTACATGCTATATTTTCTCATAGCCCTCATTTGTTCTTAGATACACATGTAAATATATATATATTTAATGCTCACCACCAGTTTTTTGTTGTTGTTGTTTCTTCTTTTCTATCATTGCCTTTTTAAAAAAAAATACTTTAAGTTCTGGGGTGCATGTGCAGATCGTGCAGGATTGTTACATAGGTATACACATGCCATGGCGTTTGCTGTATCCATTCCCCGTCATCTACATTAGGTATTTCTCCTAATGCTATCCCTCCCCTAGCTCGCCCATCCCCCAGCAGGCCCCAGTGTGTGATGTTCTCCTTCCTGCGTCCATGTGTTCTCATTGTTCAAAACCCACTATGAGTGAGATCATGTGGTATTTGGTTTTCTGTTCTTCTGTCAGTTTGCTGAGAACGATGGCTTCCAGTTTCATCCATGTCCCTGCAAAGGACATGAACTCATTCTTTTTTATGGCTGCATAGTATTCCATGATGTATATGTGCCACAAAAGCCCATCAATAATAGACTGGATAAAGAAAATGTTGGGACCACCAGTTTTTACGTTGATATCTCTCCAGTAATTTGACAGTGTAATTCTTTAATGAGAAATTTCTCATTAAAATTCATCATTCTAAAGGGAGAACATATAAGGATGATGTTTCTTGAGTTCTTGAATATAGATGGTAGCTTGTCTTCAGCATTTATATTTGAAATTAATTTTGACTGGGAATAAAATAATTTATGTATGTAGAAAGGTCATTTAAGTAGAGATACAGATATATAAATATATAGACATAAATTATATATATATATATATATATAATTTTCTTTGGGTCTAAAACTTGCTGTATAATATCTGAAGATAATCTGTTTTTTCCTTCTTCTATTATATAAGGTATCATTATTTTATAATGTGTAAATGATTTTTTCTTTTGAGATGGAGTCTCGCTCTGTCCCAGGCTGGAGGGCAATGGTGCAATCTTGGCTCACTGCAATCTCTCCCTCCTGGGTTCAAATGATTCTCCTGTCTCAGCCTTCCAAGTAGCTGGGGTTATAGGCACGCACCACCATGCTCAGCTATTTTTTGTATTTTTAGTACAGACAGGGTTTCACCATGTTGGCCAGGCTGACTTTGAACTCCTGAACTTGTGATGTGCCGACTTTGGCCTCCCAAAGTGCTGGGATGACAGGCATAAGCCACCATGCCAGCCCTGTGCAAAAGATTTTTTAAGTCGAATAATCTTCCTATTAACAGAACGTGTCAGTATTGGCTACTATGCTTTAACTTTTTTTTCCAGCTATGTTGTTTATCTCATTAATATGTAGTTTCAAATCTTAGTTTTTCTTTTTAAAGATTTCAGGAATATCTTATAGCCTTTAATAATTGTTCCATTCCCTTGCTTTGATTTTTCTTTCGTGTAAAATATCATTATATCTATATTAGATGCTTTTTCACTGTCTTCATCATTTGTTGTTTTTTAAAAGTCATTCTAATTTCGTTCCTAATTTCTTTTTTGCATTTACTTAAAAGTTATATACTATAAAGTTCATCATATTTGATATACAATCCTATAGGTTTTGACAAATGTATACCATCATGTAAATTTCACCATAATTGGGGCACAGAACAGCTTTGTACCCTGAAAACATTTTCTCCTATTTCTCCTTTGTGGCCAAACCTTTTTTCTGCCCTCAGCCCTCCAGAAATTACTGACCCATTTTCTCTGTAAATTTACCTTTTTCGGGATTTCATAAAAATAAATTATAGAGTCTGTAGCTATTAACTTCCTTTTTATTTGAAACTTCTATCTCATTTTCATGCTATATTTTCCCTATGATGTTTTCTATAGTCTTTGTAGCTTTATATAATATTTATTCTCCTTTATGTCCATTTTGGTTTAGTCTTCATTTTTGAAATGGTGTTGTTTGTTCTTTCTTTCTTTGGGGGGTTACATCTTGTTTGCTATTGATTAATTTCTGAGTTTTCATAATTCTGGTTTATAATGTTCTTTCACATTGCAGGTTATTGTGTTAATGACTTTGGCTAATTTTAAACCATTAGGATATAGTTTTTCTATGCTTTGTGGGCTTTAATTGTCTATAAAGAGGTCATTTTGCTTATTATGTTTGCTATTATAACTCTGAATGATATTTAACCTCAGTTATTTCTGAGGCTCGTTTTCACAGGAAATTCATTAACTCGGATGTTAACTTCTTAGAAGGGAGCCATCATTTTGTATATTTTCTACTAATAACTTTCCCTCTTCTGATTGTTCTTGTGAAAGATTCCATTTTATTCCCACAATTTAATCTACTTCTTTCCCCATTTTTTTGCATAATTTAGATTCTTTTCACAACAGTTTCTTCTCAGTGTGGGGTTCTTCCCTGGAAGAGCCTTTGATGGGCCAGTGTTGAGGGACTGTAGGGCCCAGCCTGTTCCAACCCCTTCAGGTCACACTGCAGAGAGCTTACACTCAGCATAAGGCAGTGCAAACCCCAGCCGGTTTCAACTGCTTTCTCAGATTTGTAACGACAACTTCAGGTGAATCTTTGTTGGTTAATTCTTATTCTGTCAAATATTTCACCGCTTCCTTCTGCTTCCACCTGCACATAGGGAAGCTTATACCACACAGGCCTTGTAGTTTTTGGTAAGTTATTCCCTACATAGATACTTGGAGTTTGGCTTGTTGTTATATTTTTGCCTTATATTTTTCTTCCTATTATGTTGCCCATAGGCTTTTGGTTTTGTTATATTCATTTATCTGTGAGTTCTTGTGAGGAGATTTGGAGATTTTCAAAAGCTGAGAACCTGTAGTAGAAGATTTTAACTCATTTTTTTTTCCAGTAACTAATAGAAAAACACAAAAATTAAGTCAAAAAGGTTTCAATAACGCAATTAATACAATTGACTTAATTTACCAAATTGAACCCATACCAAATAATGTCATAATACACATTATTTTAAAGTACACATGAAACATTTTTTAAAAAACTCTTGGCCATAAGGCAATTATCATCAAATTTAAAATGGTCAAATGATATCTCTACATATATCTCCATCTATATTCAGTCATGCACCCATAGTTGTGTTTTGGTTAATGAAAGACTGCACATATTGATGGTGGCCCCAAAGGATTGTAATATTGTACTTTTATTATACAGTTTCTAGGTTTCGATATTGATATGGTTTGGCTCTATGTCCTCACCCAAATCTCATGTTAAAGGAGGGGCCTGTTGGGAAGTGATTGAATCATGGGGGCAGACTTCCCACTTGCTGTTCTTGTGATAGACTTCTCATGAGATCTGGTTGTTTCAGTGTGTAGCACCTCTCCCTTTACTCACCCTCTCTCCTGCTCCACCATGTGAAAATGTGCTGGCTTCCCCTTCCACCACGAATGTAAGTTTCCTGAGTCCTTCCCTCCCATGTTTCCTATATAGCCTGTGGAACAATAAGCCAATTAAACCTCTTTTCTTTATAAATTACCCAATCTTAAGTATGTCATTATAGCATTGTTAGAACGGACTAATATAGATATGTTTAGATATAGTAATATTTACCATTTGTTACAGTCATCTACAGTATTCAGTATAACAACATGCTTGTGTGTTTGTAGCCTAGATGCAATAGGCTATATCATCTAGGCTAGGGGTTATTATTTTGTACCATTCAATTCAGTGTAAGTATACTCTGTAAGGTTTACACAATGATTAAATTGCTTAATGATGCACTTATCAGAAACTATCCACACTGTTATGCAACATATGACTGTATATCTATCTATCTATCTATCTATCTATCTATCTATCTATCTATCTATCTTTCTTCCATTGGCTCTGTTTCTCTTCAGAACCCTGACAAATACAGGATGCTATAACAAAAATACCATAGGCTGTGTGATTTAAACAATGAACATTTATTTCTCCCTCTTCTGGAGGCTTGGGAGTACAAGATCAAGGTTCTGGTACATTCCATCTGGTGAGGGCTTTCTTCTTGGGCCATAGATGGCTGTCTTCTTATCTTGTCCTTATATGGCAGAAGAAGACAAGAGAGCTCTCTGGGGTATCTTTTATAAGATCATTAATCCCATCCATCTGGGCTCTACCCTCATAACCTAATGACCACTGCAAGGCTTAACCTCTTTATACCATCCCATTGGGGGTTAGGATTTCAACATATAAACACAAACATTCATAACACACACCATACATTCATGACACACTACATGAACATAACTAGCTCTTCTGGATTTCTACTTATTAATTTTCAGAGTGTTAAGAATAAAGACTTTGGAGCCAGAGAATCTAGGCTAATATGCTAGCTTTGGAAATATGTAATCATGTGACCTTGAGAAAGAAAGATAGCCTCTCATAATATTTGTTCTTACTTTCCTGTTTTGATATGACAACTAAAAGACAAATATACTTAATGTGATATGAAGACTAAGTCATACAGTACTTTAAACTTGGACAAGAAATTTGTCCACTGCTCAAGAAAATTATGGAGTTTGATCTACTGAACCCTTGGTTCACTGAAAAATTCAAACTGCTTATATTTTGTGATGCCAGCATTCAAAACATGGTTTTCAGGTGCTGTGGATCTTAACTAACTCTGCCTAGAAGTACACACATGACTTTGCATCAGCTCTCCTTGGCTGACTCTAGTCTGATAATCTCATTTAAATATAATGAGTGTCAAAAATTAGAGTGTCCTAGTTTGGTCAGGTTACTGTAAGAAAATATCTAGACTGGGTAATTTATAAACAGCAGTAATTTATTGCTTGCAGTTCTGGAGGCTGGGAAGTCAAAGTTCACAGCACCAGCAGCTTCCGTGTCTGGTGAGAGCTTGTTCTGCTTCACAGATGGCACCTGCTATCTGTGTCTTCACAAGGCAGAAGGAGTAGGCAGACTACCTGAAGCCTCATTTATAAGGGCGCTAATCCTATTCACAAGGGCAGAAGCTTCATAACCTAACCACTTCCCAAAGCCCCCACCTGCCCTTAATATCATCACCTTGGGGGGTTAGGTTTCAACATATGAATTTGGGGGCAACACAAACATTCAATCTTTAGCAGAGAGGCATGTGGATATTCAGGGAATGGTAAATGTCTCTGACATTTCCAACTCTTGTGTTTTTGTGACCTTGAAATGTTACTTAACCATTGTCATTTCAGTTGCTTATCTGTAATAGAAGATTAACTAAAGGTTGAAATAAGTGAGACTTTTAATGTGCTCTGAGAGAGACCTGTCCAGGTTTCACTACATACTATTAAACCAACTTGTACAACTTCCTGAACTTTCCTCAGTTTCAGTTTTTCTCTTTAATGTGACAATAAATACTATTGAGAGGATGAAATAAGTTTTAATTGTTTTAGTACACTGTCTGGAGTACAGTAAGTGCTCAAAAACTGTTAGCTGTCACCTTGATTATTGTATAATTTAAACATAATTAGTATTATTCACTGATAATTGTAATTGTAATAAGAGAACAAAAGTAATATATAAAACATTTGATCATGCCTGCCAAACTTCATAAAAGCTCTCAATACTTTTTATTTATTTTATTGTGTTTATTTATTTTTGAGACAGAGTCTCACTCTGTCACCCAGGCTAGAGTGCCGTAGTGGGATCTCGGTCACTGCAACCTCTGCTTCCCAAGTTGCAGAGATTTTCCTGCCTCAGCCTCCTGAGTAGCTGGGATTACCAGCGACTGTCACCATGCCCAGCTAATTTTCATATTTTTAGTAGAGACGGGGTTTCACCATGTCGGCCAGTCTAGTCTCAAACTCCTGACCTCAAGTGATTCAGCTGCCTCAGCCTCCTAAAGTGCTGAGATTACAGGCATGAGCTACCACACCCAGCCTCAATACTTTAAAAATATTCTGTTTGTTCTTCCTTACCCTCAGATTTGTTATTTGAGACATACACTGGGTTTCCTGCACTGTTATATGGCCTTTTTAAAAATAAAGTATTCAGCAATTGTGCAATAAATGTTGGTTTACTAACTGCCTATCAACATGATAAGGCGTTGGATTTGACAGAACTTGCAGAAAATAAGTGCTGATTGTTTCTCAGAGCTCGCCTTTGTATTTCTGCTAAGTATATTTAGCTAGGGTCTGCTGATGAAATGAAAAACTGAACAGTGGAATTTGTACTCAGGAAGTTACGTAACATTTTATGACAGGTCTTAAAACAATGAAAATTCAGCCACTGAATGTTTCAAACGTGTATTTGCTGTGTTGCCAAAGTAGAAAGAGCAGAAGGGAAACATCATGGGAAGAAAGACTATTTTGCTTCTGATTGCAGGAGTACTTGGGGCATATTATATTTATACTCCTCTCCCAGATAATATTGAGGAACGCTGGCGAGTGGTGTGGATAGTTATACCTGTGAAAATGATAACAAATTTGGTAAGTTCAGAATTTCATAATCTCTATGAATATTTAAGCTTAATTAGGAGAAAATAATTACCAGCTATATTATTTTTAAAACTTTCTACTGTCTTGAAAATGTGCTCTTAGAGTTTGCTTGCTGATTTTCAAAACTTAAAAAAAAAAATCTTCAGTGTTTAACACAGACCCGTAACAGAATAAGCATGGGGAAAGTATTCAAGTAATTTTGATTTTAAATATTAGAAAACAAAATGTGCTGGCTGAGAAAAACAATCTTACTGTGAGTTTCATGGCATGAATACTGACAGAATGAAGCCTTTGTGAAGTATAAACTTCAGAAAAGGTAGAATTGAGTGGCACTGTGATTAGTTATATAAAACTCTATGCAACAATCTTGGATTCAGACATGAAAATGCATTCTTACTGAAATGTTCTTTCAAAAGGTCAACTGGTAAAAGGTCAAGGGAAACTGAACATACAGCATGATTCTCAGCTGAAGGCGAGTGAGCCACTGAGGCGACGGGCAGCTGCCTGGCTGGCTGCCCCCAGTGTCCACCCTGGCCCTCGGAGACCTGTGGTTCTCTTCTAATGAGCTAACAATTTGGATATGAAGCCATTCATTATTATTTTTTTGAACCTTCTGTAGCAAACTGCCTTCTTGTCGCAAAAGAGAACAATAATCCAAGGACGCTTAGTATTTTTTTTTTTCCTACCTCTCCTTTTAGGCTTCGTTAGCTGAATTCCTGGGAATCAATCATTTTGTAAACACTGCAGTGTTCTTCATGAGCTTTCAAGAAGTCCCACCTACATCTGATGAAAATGTTACTGTGATGGAGACGACTTTTAATAACGTTCCTGTCCGTGTATATGTGCCAACACGAAAGTCAGAGATACTGAGGGGGGGCTTATTTTATGTTCATGGTGGTGGTTGGTGTATGGGGGATGCTGGTATGTGCCCCATGTTAAAAGTTTTAGTTTATCATATAACATACATTTTAGTGCAATATTGACTTCATCATATCAAGACATACATGTAAGATAACAGAACACTTCAGCTGTCTGAAATTTATTTCTTTGGAGCTATGAGGGTTTAAAATAACTATTTTAAAAATCATTTCAGAAGAGAGCATAATAAATACCAAAAACTGTAGCAAATCTCAGGTAAGAAGAGAACGTATTTCACTAACTTAGACATTTATTATTAACTGTAGATTTGATAGAAAGTTGCAGTAGAAGACAATGAAGTGAGTTGAACAGTGGATTAAATATGAGGAAATAGAAATGACTCTAGTCTCAAGCATAAACATTAAGGAAATGAGAAAGAAGGTGTTAGATTAAAAAAACAGAGTTGAATAAGGGTATTTTATTTTGATTTTATATTATAGCATATATATTTTGTTTAATGCACTTATGAATTTATACAAACATTTATAATATATTTTAATATAAAATTTTAATTACTATCAAATCTAAGATTATTTGTTTGCAGATATATTTTGCATGTTTTTTATTATATATATTTCATATTTATTTATGGGAGGTCTACGAACATGATTATAAGTTGAAGTTAAGGTGGTGGTAAATTGAGGTATATTGAAGAAATGTGGGGAGTGGTAGCTAGAGGAAGGGATAGGGGTTTATCTGATCTAGAGAATATGGAAGCAAATTGGATTCGATACAGATGGGAAAAATTGGCAACACAGGAGGAGGAGCATATTTTCATTCGTGACAGAAGGAAAATAGGTGTTGATGGTATTGATATAGATCGGGAATTTAAATTGGAGCAGTAAATGGGGTGATTCTATCATTTTCTCTAAATTTAGATAGTAAAGTCACCACTTAACAATGCAGTGATGTGTCTAACACAAAATCTGAATATAACATACCAGTTTCTACGTCTCTTCTGTCCATAGTACTTTTTTGAAAACTTTTACCTCAAAGTATCTCTGAAGAATGAAATTATGTTTACTGAGGTAAAGGAACTAAATAAGAATAAGCTCAGAAATAAAATAACATTTGCCTGACACTTTCTGTTTCAATAATAAAGAAAAACATAAAAATATGTATTCCAATAAAAAATAAGAGCATGATTTTTATAGTAAAGCTTAAATAAAAGTTAAGGACTTAGTGTGTATTTGACGTTAAGAGTTCTCTGATTTTGGAAACATCACAGGCTAATATCTATTCCTCTTTCCATGGCCCCCAAGAGATGGGTTTTGTAAGAACCTCGTATCCTGTTACTTCTCCCTCACTGCTGTATGATTTATCCTGACACTTGTTACTACTAAATTCTATTTATCTTTTAACAATTTCCTTATCTGCAAAAGGAAGCATGTGCCCAGTCCCCATGGCAAACAGGTGTGACCCATCCCCAATCCATACACACACCAAAACAAAACAAAACAAAACCACAAAACAGAACAAAACACATTCTTTCTTGTCTGCCAAGAAAATATGAATACTTAATTCAAGTCTCTGCTCTCTCTACTTGCTATTTACTCTCCTCTCTCTCTCTCTCTCTGGCAGTTTCTGTGAAGTCTAATTTAATTTCCAAAGAGTATTTTCTGTACCCCTCCATTAAAACAGCTATTATTTTGCATTATTGCTTTTGGTTTATATGTCTGCCCTCCCTATCCCTGTTTCCAGTAGACTATAACTTCCTTAAAGCTGGAGCTAATATTTATGAGTTTGTACTTTCAACACGTAATGCCTGCTAAATGAAGGAAGCAGAAATTAATCTTGAGGAGAAAAAACTGGTTTAAATTATCCAGTGTAAAAATGTAGGAATGGATGAGAAAGCTGACGAGGCATATGTAAAAGAAACATTGGGAAGAATTTATGTCCTACAATTAAGATAAAATATTAGAAATATTTTTTCTAGAGTATATCAATGAGGAACAAGGTGTACTAGTAGGCTTTCTGTTGAAAGAAACACTCATCAAGTCATCAATTCATTTGGCTGTTTTTTTTTTTTTTTAATTTCAGCTTTGTTTGATTATGACTTTTTGTCAAGACGAACGGCTGATAGACTTGATGCCGTTGTTGTATCAACCAAGTAAGAGCACTCTCGGTTTGTCTGGGTTTTGGCTGGATGCTTTATACAGGAAAATGCTGTCAGCTTTTGTGGTCTTTCTTTGTTATGCCAAGACAGTTTGCGTGAAATTGACAGAGTGACCACAGAGAAAGAGAGCTTGAGCATTACAGGAACAGACACGGGAAATAAGAAATCAGATCAAACAGGAATCAGAAAAAGGAAGTTTAGAAATAGAATACAATTAAACTATTGGATCTTATGGACAAATTACCTCTGCTAGACTTCCAGCCTAGTTTTCAGGAGCAGAGTGAATAAGACGGAGGGCTTTGAAATCAGAAAATCAGGATCAAATCTGGGTTCTCAAATAATTCTGTGACTTTGCACAAGATAAATACAATCTCTTTAGCTTAGTTTCCTCATCTTTAAATTGGGATGAGTATAATATTTTCCACAAAATAGGGTTTTTTTGAGGATTATATGATAAAGCAAACTTAAAGTACTACAAGGTATGTCATAGTAAAACCCTTCACTAAAAGCAATTAGTCACCAAATTGCACATGTGAACACAGGCAAAATCTATTCTTGAAAAATATTCTAGATCAATAATTCTTGGAAAATGGACCAAATAAGAATGAGTAGAAAAATGAAGAAGCAATATGAAAAAACATTGTAATGAACTAAACATTAAATTAACTAAACATGAGCCAACTGAACGTTAGATTAAGGTAGAATCTCACAGTTCTGAAGATTTGCTTGCCATTTATTGGTTACCACCAAAGTATAATGATCACAGAAAAAAAAACCATTCTGGAAGAAATTTATTCCCAAGCAGGGAAACGTTAACACCTGCTTGTGTGTGTGAGTGTGTGTGTGTGTGTGTGTGTTTTCTCCTTAAGCCTAATTCAAGTTTTGTATTAAAGAATTTACTTGTGTAAATGACATTTGTAAAAGTTTTCATATAGAGCATCATCGTAAGGATGAAATCTGTTTTTGGATTTATCATGATCCAAAATATCAGATTTGCTACAGAAAAAAATTTACTTTTGATTTGAGGGTTAGAGTAAGCAGAAAATCATATACTTTTAAATTAAAAATGGTTGACTTAAAAATTGTTTTTCTGCCCACAGCTACAGACTAGCACCTAAATATCACTTTCCAAATCAATTTGAAGATGTATATAATGCACTAAGGTGGTTGTTACGCCAAGAGATTCTTGAAGAATATGGTATAGATCCTAAAAGAATTGGCATTTCTGGAGATAGTGCTGGTGGAAATTTAGCTGCAGCAGTGACTCAACAGGTATGGTACTCAGATTTGTTTTATTTCTTAAATATCCTATGCTTAAATATATTTATTTCAAATAAAATTTTTAGAAAAAAACATTAACAGGTCTATAGATACCATATAGTTGCAGAAGGAATTATGCTTTTCATTTATTAATTATTTATATGGCACTACTTATATGACATTTAGCTAAAACTGTACACCTATGAGCTATCAATATAAATTATTCCATAATTATAAGTAGCCTACTATATTATGGATAAAATTATTTTTGGTATTGGTTTTTTGACCTAATAAACCAGAGAGTAATGTCTTAGAAGCAATGTTTCTATAAGGCAAAATAATTGCATAAACTTTCCAAATTAATATCTACAGTTTAATAATTGATTCTGCAATTGAATAACGACTCTAATAATAAATATTGCATCTAAATTTACTGTGCAATAAAAATATTGCTATCATTTTTGCTGATTTTATTATTTATTTTTATATACTTTGGAAATGTATAAATTTTGGTTATTGGCACATTCAAGATAACCTTCTTCTGATTTCTAGCCAAAGGAAAAACACAAATTTTGTGATTCATTCTAATATACTGTAGAATAGATACATGCAACTTCTCCAAAATTGAATTCTACATACGTTGTTGCTCTGAGAGGCATCCTAGTGCAGTACAATTCAACCATCAGGAGATACAGATTATTGGAGTTGAATCAATGTCCAACTGTGACCTTAGACAAGCCACCTAATTTCTTCAAGCATCAATTTCTCTTTATTGTGTTGCATAATAAGCCTTTCCTATTATGGAGTTTAGACTTCTAAAATGATGAACCAGTTAATTGTGACCCATAATTATTAAAAATCTAGCTAACTGTAATCCCAGCACTTTGGTAGGCCAAGGTGGGTGGATCACGAGGTCAGGAGTTTGAGTCCAGCCTAACTAACATGATGAAACCCC
>PVKP010014780.1:0-52006 GCA_004027715.1 Plecturocebus donacophilus
GGATTAAATGCCCCAATCAAAACGTACACTTAGACAAACTGAATAAAAAGTTAAAACCCATTGGTACGCTGTATTCAGACCTTTCTTATAGGCAAGGATACACAAAGACTTAACATAAAGGGATGGAGGTAGATCTACCAAGCTAATGGAAAGGAAAAAAAAAACAGATTTGAACTCAGACCTGGAACAAGCAAATTTAGTAAATATTTACAGAACCTACCACCCCCTATCCACAAAACATATATTTTTTTCAATACTATATCATCCCTATTCTAAAAGTGATCACATAATAGGAAATAAATCACTTTTTAGTAATTGCATAAGCATTTCACAGATTTAAATGAAATCCTGAGCAATAGAGCAAGATTCTCGTTCTCTTTCCCTCTTTCTCTTTATTCCTTTTTTCTCTTTTATTCTACTTCTTTCTTTGTCTTAAAAAAAAAAAAAAACTTCCCGTCTCTCTTTCTCCTTCTGAAAAAAAAAAAAAAAAAAACATATGACCATACAAAAACTCATACCAAAATGTTTATAGCAGCATTATTCATAAAAGTCAAAAGGTGGAAACAACCCAAATGTAAAAAAAAAAAAATTCCAGTTTAAATATTCATATCTTCACTTTATTAAATGGTATACTAGTGTGACTATAGATATTATAATCTAATGCTCCATGAAGTTTCTTCCTGTTTTATAACAGCTAAAATGATAGCCATCTTCAAGAGTAATATCAGGCAGCATTATGGAGTTTATATTTTCTTTCTTTGAAAGATGTGTTCGTCTAATAATAATGACAAAAGCTGATATGCAAGAGTAACATTTTCTTCCAATGCATGGTATACTTTTATAAATTTGTAAATAATCCCTGGTCAAAAAGACAAATTTCTGGACTCAAGTCTACTGTCAAACAATCTTGACCTAATTTCCCTGTAGAACTAAAGGAGAAGAAGAGATGAAATGAAATTTAGCATAACAAAAACAACAAAAATCTGCAGGATATAATTTCATCCCTGAACTTTTTGAAGATTAAGAAAAATTAGCTTGGACTCAACATTTAAAGGACATTGCCAATAAAGTATATATAGAATAATGCAAATGTACTTTGTAGGTTTGTCATTTTGACCAGAAACATCTAAGAATGATCTTCTTCTAAAATTGTCCTCAGTATGGAGGAAAAGTTTATCTCCTTTAAGCAGCACACCAAAATTTTTATCAGTTTGGAAGAGAAAGATAAAGAAACTAGTTAACAAAATTTTATTGTAATATATTGATAAGCTAACATCATAACTTTTTCTCTTCTCTTGCCTCTCACACAAACACCATACATATTTAGACATCTATTCACACACACGCAAACACAGATACACATACAAGTCCATGAAATGCACAAATACACATACTACAGACGCAAGTTTTGTTTTTGTTTTTTCAATGAGGGGCATATCTTGGAAGATGGCAAGCAGATAACACAGACCATCAATTATTATAGAATCCAGGAGGCTTTACGTAATAAAGGGTATCATAATATTTTATACAAACTATGTTTTCCTTCCTTAAAGACTGTATCTACTGATGAAGTCCAGTATCTGTAAAGCTAAATTTTTTTGTAAGTAGAAAATATTATAGGACCTTGTTCATTGCTTTTACTTAAAATCTAGGTGATAGTTTTTTAGTTTTTCACACAAAATTAAAGTAACTCCAGGAAACAGTTTCAATTGACAGGTACTCAAATAGAGGGAGACTGATCACTCAGAGGAAACATGGACTTCAATTCCAGTTGTCATTGCTAGCTATGAAATATGTATCAGTCAATATCTCCTTTCTGATGTTTATGGAAATATGACCTAAGCATCCCTGTGTTCCCACATGTTTGGGCACATGACCCATACAAGGCCAACAGAGATTAATAGGGACTTAAAGAACAGAAAGGATTTCTCCTTCTCTTATTTAAACTGCTAAGGACCAGGATCTAATCCTGTGGCTACTAATTGCCATTTTAGTCACCTTGCAAAGAAAGCCCTAGTGAAAATAAAGACAACAAGGAGGAAAGCTGAGAGGAGAGAGGAGACGGTCCTGATGATGTGATTCCTCTTCTGGTCAACAAATGGCTGAGGCAAGTCTCTGCACTTGCCTGGACGTATCAAAGAGGAGTCAATAGATGCTCAATTTGGATTTCTATCACCTGCGACTGAAAGCTAACATAAGGAAAACTACCTATTCTATATAATTCTAGGAATAAATAAAATATCTAGCATAGTACATGGAAGAAATCCAACAATGTTAATAATATTATTACTACTAATATAAAAGGGTGACCTTTTTTTGTACAAAAATTGAATCCAGATCTGCACTATAAAATATAACACCTGTGAACATCTTCTAAATATAGATGTGATTGCTTTCTGAACAGTCAAGCTTTAATTTTGTTGAATTCAAGAACATTTTTTTGTTTTAATGCCTATGTTTCTCAACAAACTAGATCCTTGAGAGTTGGAATTATATTTTACCATATTTAGATCTCTAGCATCTAAAGCAGTTCCTTATTTATGGTAGGTGCTGCAAAATTCTTTGCTGTTGATAATGTATAGAATTAATTTTTATTCTTGTTGGCTAACATCCAGATTATCACAAGCACTAGACCACTTAACTGAATTTTCAAGAGCCGTTAAAATGTAATGTTCTCTGTGAAAGACATTTACTTTCTCATACACTTAAAGAAAGTATTTTTTCTTTTCTATTTCAGAAAAATATATTGTTTGAATTTGAAATGGTTTGTTTTTGTTTTTGGAGACAGGTTCTTGCTCCATTGCCCAGGCTGGAGTGCAGTGGCACAATCATGGCTCACTGCAGCCTCAAACTCCTGGGCTCAAGCAATTTTTCCACCTTAGCCTCTCAAGGAGCAGGGACTACAGACATGTGCCATCATGCCTCGCTAATTATTTTTCATTCTCTGTAGAGACAGGGTCTCCCTATGTTGCACAGGTTAGTCTCGAACTTCTGGCTTGAAACGATCCTCCTGTATCAGTGCCTCCCAAAGTGCTACAATTACAGGTGTGAGCCACCACACCTGGACTGAAATGTTTTTTAAAGAGTGTTGAGATTTGGTTTATTTAAGAAATATAGAAATTTTAAAACAAATAAATAAATAAAAAGGATAGAAAGTTTCTTTTTTTTTTTTTAACAAAAGAGCCGAAGTGGATAAACAATAGTTCTGTGACATGCCAAGTTACATACAATATCAACAGCCTTGGGGACAATGAGAAGCTTTTGCCTCTGTAAAGGAGAATTAACCTTGATGACACTAGACTGCAAATACCAGTGGAATTTATTCTACAATCATTGCCTTGGGGTTTGTATCACTCCCTCAGACCACTATAGATTATTTTGTAACTCAGACTCCAAGCTACAGTTCAGTATTGTCTTGATAAGTCAGTCACTTCATTTAAAATGACTCATTTCTTATGCATTACAAATGAAAACTTTTCATTTTGGACCTTATGCTGAAAGGATGGTTTTCTTAAAGGGGTCCCCCTGCTCCAATATCAAAAAATCCAATATTGAACCAGGATTTTTATTTGGAAGTGGCATCATATCGCCCCTAGTGTCTTCCTTTTAATAACAGTTGCCCTTCATTGAGGATTTATCTATGCCAGGCCCTCTACCAGTCACTTATACCTGTTATCACATTGAATCTTTTTGAAAAGTCTTACAAAAAAAAATCCCTATCTTTTTTGTAATAAAAAATGAGTTAAAGTCACTTGTACAAGGTCAAATGACTGGTAGATGGGAAACTACAATTTAAATTCATATGTGCCTAATTTCAAAGTCAATGCTTGACTGGTTCCATGAAAATGACCATCATAGAAACCTTACACAGACAAATACAATCACATTATTGTTGAAACAATTTGCTGACTCTCAAATAGTATGAGAGTAGACCCTTCCTCCCCTCCTCTATCCTAGATAGACTAAAATGTGAACAAGTTTCAATAGTTGAGATACCCGATATTTTTACATGGCCTTAGTGCTATACCATTTGAGTGTTTCAGGTAAACTAAATAATAATAGTTAATGTTGATTCAGTGACTCTGTTAAGCATCTTACATGTGTATGTATACAGGAATATACATTGTAATATAGATATATATACATACAGGTATATATAATACATACATGTGAGGATTATATCTATGTATTAATATATATTAATGTTCTATATGATGTATTATTATATGCATGTATATATAATCCTCACAATACTTCTAAGAGGTAGCTACTCTTATTCCCAATTCACAGACAAGAAATAAGAAGCGTGACAGGTGACATAACTTGACTGAGCTCAAACAGCTGATAAGTGACAGAAAGAGGTTCAATCCTGGGCAATGTGGAACCTGCCTAAGCTACTCCCAGATGTTGGCTCTTTATGTGTCACTGAGGTGGACACTTTGTAGAGTAAATAAAATATCAGTAAGACTTCTGGTACTAGTACAATTTAGATGGAGAAACATTATGATACCCACTTTGCCTGGATCCTCACCCACCTTGCACACTGCTGTTTGGTCTTCTCAAATAATGCCCCTTTCCAGAGTACTCACTTTTCTTGAACAATCAGTGACTTTTTCCCTTCTGCTTTGAACATATCCTCCTGGAGTGCCAAACCCAAAGCTTCTCCTCCCCTGCAGTTCCACACACTCTTTTCTCTGAGTGCCCCATATTCACTAGAGTGGAACAAGCTCACATCATGTTATCTTAGATTTATTCATTTCTGCCATCTGTTTAAAAAACACCACTCGAAGTCAGTAACCATTGCATCTTGCTACTGTTAGCATCATGTACAGTCCCGGGCATATTGTAAGTACTTACACAATATTTTACTTAAATTTTTAACATTTAAAATTCTCCATATAGTATTTATATATTTGTTTAGAATCAAAATATTTTAGAAATAAGAAAAAATATAAAGGATCATATTTTGGGGTTTTTTGGTAGTCCCAAATTCTCAAATATATCAAGTTTTAAATTTTCTAGTTAAAATTAAAAACTGGTTCATCTTTAACACTTGGTCATAAATGTTAGGTTGTCACACCAAATATATGTCCTTAAGTTTAAAAATGTGACTGCTTTAGTAAAAATTGAGCCTTTAAAACTACAAAGTTTTAAAACTCAAAAATAAGTTACAAAAGACTTGTGTAATAAAAACAGAAAGAATTACCCCATTTTTAAGTCACTGAATGTATCTGGTTTTCTCTTTGTTTCATTTTGTTTTGTGTTATATAAATGCATGTAAATTCACACATTCAGTTACAAAGAGACATACTTCATAAGCTCAAACATTCTCCTTCCTTCCCTTCTCTCTTCCTTTCTTCTTTCCTTTCTCTCTCTATTCTTCCCTCTTTTCCCCTACCCTTCTTGTCTTTCTTTTTAAAACATTTCCACATGTTGATATTTATTTTCTTTTTTCCCCCTGTAAGTTAGATGGCATTTTACTGACCTTTGATAGGGTTAATTCATCAGTCAATTTGAAATAGTCTACCCTCTACCTCACTGAAATGAGAGATCAACACTTTGATTCTAAGACAAGAGCTTGGGCAGGGCAGGGCAGGGGGTGTTATTTGGCCCTTGGTTAAAAGAGAGAAAGATCTGCACCTAATGTCAGATTGGGAACCAAAAGTGCATATTGACAAAGCCAAGGTCTGCTTTTGAGTTCCAGCTCTCACACGAGGATGAGCGTGTCCTTGAGAAGTTAGTTGCCTTCGCTGGTCTTGTCTTCATCTTTCTAATGATATTAAAATTAGACATATCTCACTGGGGTGGTGATAATTCAATAAGCTTAATGATTACTCATAAAAATATATAAATATTCATGCCATATTTATCTTAGATGGGGGGGTTGTGCACTAATGGGCTAGAAAATACCAAATATCACTGTATTAGCCATTTTTGTATTGCTTTGAGGAAACACTAGATGCTAGGTAACTTATAAAGAAAAGATATTTAATTGGTTTGCTGTTCTGCAGGCTGTACAGGAAGCATGGTGCAGATATCTGATTCTGGTGAGGGCCTCATGAAGCTTCCAGTCATGGCGGAAGGTAAAGCCAGAGCATGCATGTCACATGGAGAGAGTAGGAGCAAGATAGAGCAGTGGGAGATCCCAATTTCTTTTAAACAGCCAGATCTCATGTGAACTAACTGAGGGAGCACTCACTTATCACCAAGGGCATGGTGCTACACCATTCATGAGGGATCTGCCCCCAGGATCCAATCACCTCCCACCAGTCGCTAGGTCCAACAGTGAGAATCCCATTTCAACATGTGATTTGAAGAAGGCAAACGTGCAACTCATATCAATCACATTTCCCAAATTTCCTAATTTCACACTAACATTTAGAGGAAAGTGTGTAATTTGGAATGACTCAAGCATAGTGTATGTTGTGTGTGTGGTAGGAGGTGGCTTAGTAGTGTTAGTGATATGTCTTGGATGGAAACAGGTAGACTGGGGTCAGGTTAAGAAGCAAATGGAAAAGAAAAACTATTTTTTAAGAATATAATCTTAAAATATATAAACTGGGAAGTGACTAAGCCCCTTTACAAGACCAGTATAATACCTTTGACGATGACGGGAGAAATCAGTATTCCTCTAGAGTTCCCACTACAGCACTGAAATCTCAGGGTGGCATTCTGATGTAGCCTCAAATCTGTTCACACTCTGAAATCAAGTCCTTCTCTTGCTATCTTCGTTGCTTGGATTTTTCTAGTCTTAACCTCCCCAAGACCACCTCCATCCCATTCTCAATTTTAGCTAATGACCTGGCTTTCTAGTTCATAGCAAGAATTTAGGCTACATACACGGGCTCCTTTAACTTCCCACCCTTTCATCTCTGTATTTTTTATGGCTATATCAACTCTCACCTCCTTTCCTATAGTCTCAAAAGATCTTTTCTTTCTCCTCCTTAGGGCTAATTCTATCACCTATATTTCAAATCTGAGTCATTTCTGCTTCCCTAAAAACCTTGCTGCTATTTATCTTCTCCCTTCCATTTTAGCTTCTCACTCTGCAATTTCTGCTCATACTACAATGATATTTAAGCCTCTCCCTTTATAACACTGTAAGTGTCCTCAGGCCTGCATTTCCCTCTATCTATCTCCCCCAATCTCTGTCCCTCTTTCATTTCCTAACCACATTCCAAACCAAAAAAAAAATACTTATATATGTAACAACCACAGTCTTACATCCTCACTTTAAATTCATGCTCTTCTTTTTCAATAACGTTTATCTCTCAGGTTATAAAAGTAATACATGCTTATTATGTAGAATAAATATAATTTTTAAAAATCACACACAATCTTATCAGAGATAACACTTGTTAACCTCATGATTGAATTACTTCCAGCCTCGTTCTTATGTATTATATTCACATATATGGATTGAGAGTAGAATTATAAAATTGGGATCACACTGAATATACAAGTTAAAAATGTGGCTTTTTCCACTCAGCAGTACATTGAAAGTAATTTTCAATGTCATTAGATTTCATTGTTTATTTTGCTCTTCTTATAGATTGAAACATAAATAGCAATTAATTTTCATGAAAGTGTTGACCCTTGAGCTTAGTCTTAAAAATGGAAAATGTTGAAGCCTCAGAAAATCCAAATGAAGCATAAAGAAGTAAATGTACAAACCTGGTAGTTAAAATACTTTAGCATGCTGATTCTTTTATGTTTCTTTCTTCACACAGTACTAAAAGGTTCTATTTTATCTTTGTAGCCTCATCCCTGGCATACCATTTGGTACAGAATACCTAATTAAAGATTAGTGAACAAATGAATAAACAAGGTGATGCGTTTGCACTTAGAAAAGCTATCTGTGATATAACACTTTACTTTCCAGCTAAATGTCAAACAATTAACAAGCTGCAAGTGCAGACCCCTAAATTAATATTCAATGGCCATGAATTAGGGGGAAAATATAAATTATCATTTCATTTACCATTTTTCCTTTGGTTAAACAGTGTATCTCTCGACTTTCTTAAACAGTTTAATTGTGATGTTCAATGAGACCTACTCATCAAATTTTAGCAGAGAATCATCAATAAGAAAACTTCAACTTTCAGCAATTTACAACCTGAGAACTAAAATTAAGCTATGTTCCAACTGGATGCTTGTTTATAAATAAAGAAAAAGAAAGAATGTTTATAATCATTCAAACTTTTCAATTCTATTATCATACAGTTCTTTTTCAGTATTTTTTAATTGCATTTTAGGTTTGGGGTACCTGTGAAGACCATCCAAGATTGTTGCATAGGTACACACACGGCAGTGTGGTTTGCTGCCTTCCTCCCCATCACCTGTATCTGGCATTTCTCCCCATGCTATCTCTCCCCAACTCCCCACCCCCCGCTGTCCCTCCCCTATTTCCGCAAATAGAGGTCACATGCATTAAAGAGAAAAAGTTGAGAATTTGAGTAATAGGCTGTTTGGCAGTACAGATAGTCCTTGATTTATGATAGTTCAACTTGGTATTTTTTGATTTTGTGATGGTGCCAAAGCAATACGTAGTCAATATAAACCATACTTCAAATTTTCAATTTTGATCTTTTTCCAGGCTAGTGACATGCAGCACATTTCTCTCTGTGATGCTGGACAGGAGCAGCAAGCTGAGGATTCCAGTCTGCCACATGTTCATGAGGGTGAACCACCAGTACTCTACCATGTACTGTGTTTCCAGGTCATTTTGTCCAACTGTGGGCTAATGTGAGTGTTCTGAGTAGGTTAAAGATAGGCTAGGCTAAACTATGATGTTCAGTAGGTAGGTGTATTAAATACAATTAAGCTTAAGATATCTTCAACTTAGAATGAGTTTATCAGAACATAACCCTGTTGTCAGTTGAGGAGCATCTGTATTGTTTTTTAATCTTGATGTATTTGGTTTCTATTGCTGTATAATAAATTATCACAAACTTAGTGATTTAAAAAAACATTCATTGATCATCACAGTTCCTGTCGACCAGGGGTTAGTCACAGTATAGACAGGTCCTCTGCTCGGGGTCTCAGAAAGCAGCAGAGAGGCTTCAGTCTCCATGTTAGCTCAGCTGTGCTTTCTTGCTGGTTCTCAGTTCAGGCCGCTCTCAGCTTCCCGAGGCCTCCTGAGCTTCTAGCTGTGTGGCCCTCTCACAAAATGATTGTTTGCTTCTTCAAGACCAGGAAAAGCTCCCTGAGCCCTAGACAATCTTTTAGGAGTCTTGATTTGATTACATTGGGTGCCTTCAGGATAATCTTCCTTTTGAGTAGTTCGAAGAAAACTAATTAGGGACCTGAGTTAAATCCAAATTCTATCTTCTACTTTGTTGTCAAATGTTACCTAATCACGGGAATGATGTCCCATCATATTCACAGGTTCCAATCACACTCAACAGGAGAGGATCATAAAGGATGTGTACCACAGAGGTTGCAAATCTTGGGGATCATCTTAGAATCCTCCTACCACAAGTGCAAAATACACAAATGTACATACACAAAGTCCCCAAACATCCAGAGAAGTCATTTAAAAAGCAACCACAACTTAAAAGCCACCAAACCCAAATATTTCATGTACATGCCACTACTGAAGCTTATACTAAACATTACTTTTATTTTGTGAAAAATAAGCTGGTATTTAAGTTCCAGCTATTGAAATAACTGCTCTTGGTAAAATGCCTATCCTCAGTTACTGCACCTAGATTTTATGACAGATAGAAGGAGAATGAAATAAGAAAAGCAGCTGTTCTTCACTCCTTGCTGTATTTGATTGACACAGATCAGATGGATTAGCAAGCAAGCTGGTGAATGAGTCCAGTGGCAACAATACTGATTAAAAAGTTCAGAACTGGGAAATTTGGTACAACGAATGCATCTTACTGACAATTTTTTTCATAGGTCTAGGTTTTGAAAATTTTAACAGATGGTCACCAGAGGGAAAAGGCATAATTAAATCTACTAAAATGCATTTTTTAATCAAAACGTTTAGGCAAGTGAGGCATACTCATGACTATACTTCTTCTTACTGATATTTTCTCAGATATTTGAAAACTGGTATATCTTTTCTGAGCCTGCTCTTCTATATGATAAATGTTTGTCATCACCCCAGCCATTCCTTAAATGCCATGATATAACAAACCTTCACAGCTACCTCCATTTTTTCTCCAGAGGTGATATAGTTTGGATGTGTCACCCTACCCATATCTCATATTGAAATGTAATCTGCAGTGTTAGGGGAGGAGCCTTGTGGGAGGTGATTTGATAATGGGGGCAGATTTCTCATGTGGGGTTTAGTGCCATTCCCTTTGGAACGGTCCTCATGATAGTGAGTTCTCATGACAGCTTTTCCAGTATGTAGCACTTCCCCCCCACCCTTGCTACTGTTTACACCATATGATATGCCTGCTCCACCTTAACCTTCCACATGATTGGAAGCTCCCTGAGGTCTCCCCAGAGGCAGGTAATTTTGTGCTTCCTGTATAGCCTGTAGAACCTAGAGCCACTTAATTGTCTTTTCTTTAGACATTATCCAGTCTTGGGTATTTATAGCAATGCAAGAATGGACTAATACAAGTAATTGCTTTTCTATATCCTTCTGAAGTCTGGCACCTGAGGTTTATACTTTCCAGATTTAACCTAGTAAACAGAAGATGGATCGAGCCTATCACCTTTCTTATGTTAGATGAGCATTTTGCAAACTTTGGGGTGAACATAAGAAGTCCTGATAAAAATGTAAATCTTTGGGGTGAACATAAGAAATCCTGATAAAAATGTAAATATCTAAACCCAAGTCTAAAATTAATTTATTTAATCTAGGTAGGATACCTTGACTGTGCATTTTCAGCATCCTTGGTGATTTGCACTCAGGTGAACCACAGACTACTCTTTGAGAAACCATGTTTATTCATATCGTTTAAGATCCTTTTAGCTTTTTCCTCATTCAGTCACAATACCAACAGCTAATGAACTTTCTGTCCACAAAACCCCCTAAGGTTATACATATTAGTTCCTACATAGTATTAGATCATCAAGTTTTGGAGAACAAATCTCCAATAGAGAGATTAATCGCTATTAATTGCATCATAATAGATGTGTCACTCTAATCTTTGAAAATATTTTCAGATCTTGATTTCCTCATACATATATGTACCTAATGAGCTTGCTGCCATAAATACATTTTATAAGTTATCCCGCTAAATCTTTATTAATGAGAGTTGCTCTTTCTCAACAAGACACCTCCTATACGAAGGGTCTACCATGGTATTCCAACAAAGCTCAACGTTTTTTTTCTTATCTTCTTCATTTGTGCCAAATAACTTTGCTGTGTTTTTTTGTACATTATCCATGAGTAGCATTCAGTGATTTCTTTTTAATATTATTTCCATTAGTTTTCTCTGGTAAGTTAGCAAGCAGAAAAAAACTTAGAAAAGTCTCATTGTTTCTATATCATTTTCAAAAATATATGTATGATGGTTGGGCAAGGTGGCTCACATCTATAATCCTAGCACATTGAGAAGCCAAGTCAGGAAAATTGCTGGAGGCCCAGGAGTTTGAGAACAGCTTGGGCAACACAGCAAAACCCTGTCTCTTCAAAAAAAAAAAAAAAAAGTACAATAACTAACTGGGTGTGGTGGTGCATGCTGGTAGTCCCAGCCACTCAGAAGGCTGAGGCAGGAGAATTGCTTGAGTCTGGGAAGTGGAGGCTCCAGTGCTGAGCCATAACTTCACCACTGCACTCCAGCTGGTTAAGAGAGCAAGACTGATTCTTTCTCTCTCTGTGTGTATATCTATATACACACACATTCTCTCTGTGTATATATATACACATACATATATGTATATATACAAACAGAGAGACAGTCTTGTGTGTGTGCATACATATATATATATATATATATATATATATATATATGCACAAGACCACAAAGGAAGTGTTAATTCCAAAAAGTAGAAGTTGCCCAAGACCGAGTTTTTGATCACACAGAAATAAAACCTACATGCCTTTAAAAAATAGCTTATGTTTAAAATAAAGAAGAAAAAGCAATGATTTTAGAGCACATAGAACTGATGACAATGAGAGTCCTATAGAGGACATCTTAGAATATCTTGCACAGATGGTGCTCTTCCTCACTGAGACTACGATTGGAGCAGACACACTGCCCACAGGCTCTCAAACAATTCCTCAGCTCCCACACCTTTCAGTTATCCCTGACACCCCAAATGAGTTCCCTTTGGTAAGTACTTAAGGCTGAACTGCAACTGAGGCAGCTACCAATAGGATTGATAATTGTCCAGGATGCTCTATGATACACAGATTAAATATGTAAGTGATTTTAAAATGTCATCCAAAATAAGACTACATATTAACAATTCCATTAAGACCTATTCTCAGCTAAACTTTTTTTTATTCTACAGAAGCATCAACTAGAAGAAAACTGCCATCTCCAGTGTACACAACAACAAAAATGTTTTAATCTCCATGACAACAGTGTTCATCCCACATACAAATACTTTTAGAATCTATTTAAATGAGCCAATTCATAGTTTTAAAAAATAAATAAAAAGGACACTAATTTATTCAGCATTTCTGGCTTCTGTCCATCTTTTTTTTTTTTGCTTTTCCTTTTGAGCTCAACTGGAAGAAAGATTTCTCTACTCTTCAATGAAATTTCAATAAACAGTAACTTAACTGACAAAAGAACACTTTTTTAATGATTTGGTGATATACTGTTATTTTAAAAGCTCTCGAGTAAAAAACCTCAATTTATACAGATTTTTTTTCAAATTTCTCCTAAAAGAACTTAATAAAAAATAAAAGCGGAAATATAATAGATGGGATGATTGAAAAACCACAAAAGTTATGGCTGTGAAAAGCTTAATGTCCAAAACAGAACTTGAATAAGTAGAGCTGTGCAAGTGGAAGTCAAGAGAAGGTCATACTATTTGTGCTTCTGTTGTTTGGTTTACTTTTACTCATATAGCTTGGAATGGTTTTCTGAGCCTGTTTTAATGAGATTGCTTTTTGCTGCTCTTTTGTGGTGGAGCATTTTGAACATAGCTAAATTTATATATGGTATCTAAATTTATATAAGTATTCTTTTTTCAAGCTAAGATTAATGGAGGCCAACATTATCACCCTTCATCTTCTACCTCTGAACCAGTGATGGAGGTCTATGTGGGTTATATGATGACTTCTAACTGCACAGTGCATTTGAAAAACCACCATCAGTAGACAACAACATGCTGGGTACAGAGGATAAAATTACTTTGAACCACATGAGAATACATTTAATGGTGCATCTTGTTAATGAAAATCATTATCATATTTCTCACTTATACATTTGCCATCTCCATTGTTTTTATTTTTTTAGTTCTAGTACATCTATTTTTCCAGAATGTCATTTATTTTTTTGTTTCTGAACCTTAAAAATTATATTTTAAAAATATTTTTAACTGAATGTAAGAGAAGCAAAGAATTAGTGAAATACAAAGTTAAATTTCACAGTCAAGGGAATCAAACTAATTGAGGGTTCATAGAATACTCACTAAAATCATGTTTAATTTATTGAATTAATTGGAGTGATTGATTTATTCATTCAACAAACCTCCTCCCTATCCCAGATCCATTTTCAAAAGCCTTCGGATTAACCCTTCTAACACAAACTTTGAATATGTATTTTCCTTTCCAAGAGCCACAATGAACCTCCCACACCTCATTCTACACCTCTATTTCCCTAGTACCTAATATTATATGGCTGGTAATCAATAGAAAATCAGTCAGTGTTTGATGAATGTTTGAAATAAAATCATTTAGTCTAAATGCTCCTCCTAACTGTGAAAGCTTTCCATTGACTTGCTCCACTCCAGCAAGCGTTATTTTATTTTCTCAACTATTTACCAAAGAATACCCTTTTCTCAGAGAAGTTATTTAAAGCCCCATGCTTATTCCGTGTTATTGTTCTTAACTTCTTCCTTTATGGAATATATGGTTCTGTACCCCTACAAATGCTGTACATCTCTTCTCATTCATAATTAAACTAATATTCTGCATATCAAAAGTTTCTTATTTAAAAAAATTTTTTTTTGATATAGCATCTTGCTCTATCACCCAGCCTGGAGTACAGTGGTGTGATCTCAGCATGCTGCAGCCTGGAAATCCTGGGCTCATGCAATCCTCCCACTTCAGCCTTCCGAGTAGGTAGGACTACAGGTGTGCACCACCACACTCAGCTAATTTTGTTTCTTTTTTTGTAGAGACAAGGCCTCGTGCTGCCCACGCTTGTCTTGAACTTCTGGGCTCAAGCAATCCTCTCACCTTGGCCTCCAGAAGTGCTGGGATCACAGGTGTGAGCTACCACACCCAGCCTTATCAAACCCTTCATTCCGTGTCATATTTCAGCATATGGAACTCTTTGTTTCAGCCATTAGAGGTAAACAAAATATTTACCACAAAATGTGATATGATCTTTATTAACTCATTAATGCATTACCCATTTATTGTCTCACTAAATATTCATTCCTTCCAACAAATATTTATTAGGTGTCTGCAATGTACCAGACAATGTGGATGCACTAAAGAGAGAAAAATGGTAAGAAAAACAGAAATAGTCCTTGCCCTCTTAAAGCTTATAATAAAGACGGAAGGAACACTAATCAACTCATTCAATGAGTCAATAATTATAATTGCAATTATATTGAAACAATAGTACCCCTAATAAAGGGATGTAATCTAGTAGTTGGGTGGGGCATGGTGGTCCAGGGAGACAGTCTGATGAGACTCCCCTAAGGAAGTAATATTTGAATTGCAGTTTGAAAATTCAGTAGGGTCAGCAGAGGTGAAGGAAGTAGTAGGAAGACTTGGTAATAAGGGTTTTTAAAGCAGTAGAAGGAACAGAACACATTTAGGAAACCAAGAAAACTCCATTATGAACAAAACGTAACTTGAAAAATTTTAGCAAAATTATTATGAGCAAGAATGGCAGAGCTTTTTTTGTTTTTTTTTTTTGTTTTTTGTTTTGTTTTGTTTTTAAGTATAGGAATCATGGTAGACCACTGTAAACTTCTGGATCACATTTGGACCCAAACTTTTGGATCATCACCCTGGATGCAGTGAAGAGATCAGATTGGAGTAAGTAAGAAAGAAGCAAGAAAGTTTTCCTAGAAGGAAATGGTGCAGCTTACTCAGAGCACTCAGGGAGAACCACGAAAGGCAACTTACTCTGCCTACGAGACATTCTTGTTTCTTAGAGGAGGTAATTCTTAAGCTAATTATTTAACAAGAAGCAGATATCATCCAATAAGATAATGAAGAGGTGCCTATTCCACTCTCTACTCAAGCTCCTTGAGTGTTTGCTTCTTATTGACTCTCTTGTTCCTCTCTGCCATTGAAAATGACCCTACATTTTGGACTCTGCTTATCTGCTTGTAACCATCCATTGGTCTTCCATCTTTGGGTGGAATTCCTGGATACGAAAATCTTTTCTGACTCTTTAAAAATTATCTATGGAATTAATCTTTTATTTATTATATTTAACTTTTGTACTATGTATCAGATATTCTGTTAAGCAAAAAGAAATTACATAAATTTGAAGCTGTTGCAGTCCTTATGAAACTCCAAATAAGTGAAGGTAAATATGTTATAAATTCATTCATTCATTCAACATGTATTTGTTGAATGGCTACTATGTCTCAAGCACTGGGATACCACAAAGGAAAAAAAAGTGAAATTCTTGATCTTGTGGTGCTTTCCTCCAAGATAAACTGTAAAACATATGCCAAGGTCTATCATTGACACAAGAACAAAATACTGTTAATATCAA
This sequence comes from Plecturocebus donacophilus, assembly GCA_004027715.1. Classification (NCBI taxonomy): domain Eukaryota; kingdom Metazoa; phylum Chordata; class Mammalia; order Primates; family Pitheciidae; genus Plecturocebus; species Plecturocebus donacophilus. The sequence goes on from PVKP010014780.1 coordinate 15,828, forward strand.
GAGGATTGAAGAATGTCCATTTTCATGAAATGGCAATAATTGTGTTGAGTCTTAAAGGATGAAAAAGTGTTTACTAAGCAAAATTGTGGAGGAAAGCCCTTTTAGACTAAGTGATGAGCATGTGAACCAGAGTTGGGATTGAAGAGAAATTAAAAGTTGCAGAACCTTTGATTTTTTGGAAATTCACTCCGGACTTATGGTAAGCTGGAGAACTGCACAAAATAAGAAAGCTAGCAGCAAAAAGATGAGTTAGAAATCAGTAGTGAAGGTCTAAGTGGAAATTACTGAAGTTTTTCTCTGAAGAGGTAACAACAGTGCAGAAAGAGGGAAATGAGTAAGGTCATGGTGAAGATTTTGGATCAAGCACCAGAAATCATTAACTAAGATTAAGACTATCAACATAGAGTAGGTTTCGGAGTCAAGATGATAGAATTCTATCCCTTTTGCTGGTTTTCATTCTTTTGATCACTCTTAAATGTTGGTACTCCTGGGACCTTTCCTTCATTTCTGTGGTACACAAGAAATTACAAACTGATGTCTACAAACAACCAAAAACAAGCAAAAATGAACAAAACATAAGTAAAAGAGTACTTCTAGAAGAACATCCTCTGAGAAGTATGAGTTGTACATTTTAACATCCAGTGCTTTCACCCTTCCCTCATGGGATCTAGGCATTGAGTTCATAGTCAACAGGTAAGACAAATGTAGTAAAGTGCTTAGGTCCTTATGCTGGATAAAAAAGTATCTTATGTTTGAATTGCAGCTTCTCCATATACTAACTGGCAGCTGAAACTAACTCCTGTAGCCACTCCATCTAAACATGGGACAATAAAAACTTTTTTATAAAGCTATGGTGAGGTCATATAAAATAATTCATGCAAATAGTGTCTGGTACTGTAAGGACCTCACAAAACATTAGTTCTACATAATAAGAATAAATACTGTATACTATGAACTATTCTAACTACTTTCTACCATTTCATTTCATCTTCACAATCAGTCAGGGAGGTAGATACTCTTATTATTATTATTGTTAATATCACCATTGCCCTCATTGTTACAAATAAGGACACTCAGGCACTAAGAGTTTAAATGGCCTACCTCAAGCTAAATATCTTGGAAGTGGTGAAGTTGTAATTACAATACAGGCAACCTGGCTAAAAAGTAAGAAATATTAATCCCAGCACAGGTATATGGAAACTAAGCAACACACTCCCAAATGACCAGTGAGTCAAAGGAGAAATCCAAAGAGAAATCAAAAGTATCTTGAGTCAAGTGAAAATAACAATACAACATACCAAAACTTCTGGAATGCAGCAAAAGACATTCGAAGAGGGAAGTTCACATTGATAAATGCCTGTATTAAGGCAAAAAAATCTCAAATCAACAACTTCACTTTATACCTCAAGGAAATAGAAAAAAACTAAGATAAAGATAGAAAAGGGAAGGAAATAATAAATATTGGAGCATAAATACATGGAATAGTGACTAGAATGAGAATCAAAAATATCAATATAACTAATAGTTGCTTTTTAAAGATAAAAAAATTGACAAACCTTCAGCCAAACTAAGAAAAAAGGAATGATGATTCAACTAAATGATATTACAAATTAAAGAGGAGACGTTGCAACAGAAATTAAAAAAGGATTATAGAGACTGCTATGAATAATTATATACCAACAAATACAATAACCTAGAGGAAATTCATAAAGCTAAATATATAAAATCTACCAAGACTGAGTCATGAAGAAATAGAAAATCTGAACAAATTTGTGTAATGAATACCTGATAATAAATAAGAAGAATAAATCAGAAATTTAAAAATCTCTCAATAAATAAAAGTTCAAGATTAGACACTTGAAGGAAACACTTCCAATCTCATTTTATGAGGTCACTATTACACAATGCCAAAGCCAGATAAGGACACTACAAATAAAGAAAATTACAAGGCAATATCTCTGACTAACACAGATATAAAAATCCTCATAAAAATAGCAAACAAAATTCAACAGCTTATCAAAAGGAACATTCACCATAATTAAGAGGTATTTGTCCTTGGAATAAATGGATAATTCAACACACATGAGTCAATAAATGTGCTATAGTATTCTCACTTATGTTTGGTTTCCCTTTCCAAGGTTTCAGTTGCCTGTACTCAATCATAGTCTGAAAATATTAAATGGAAATTTTCAGAAAAAAAATTCATAAGTTTTGAATTGTGCACTGTTCTGGGTAGCAGCATGAAATCTTACACTGTCTTATTTCCGCCCACCCAGGAGGTGAACCATTTCTTTGTCCAGGGTATCCAAACTGTATCACAACCCACCTGTTAGACACTGACACCATATGCTCCTGGCATCCAACCATCAACATTGTCATAGCTCAATAACCAAGGGTCACTCAAAGCAGATGGTCTTCCTTCTTTTTCATAGGTATATACATATAATAAAAAGCATACTATATGTAGGTTTCAGTACAATCTACAGTTTCAGGCATCCACGAGGGGTCTTGGAATGTATCCCCCCATGCATAAAGGGGGACTACTCTACACCACCTTCACAGAATAAAGGATAAAAATCATATTGTCATCTCAGATGCAGAAAAAGCATTTGATAAAATTCAACATCTTGTCACAATAAAAGCTCCCAACAAATTAGGTATAGAAAGAATGTATCTGAGCATAATGAAGGACGTATATGATAAGTCCACAGCTAATATCATAATGAATAGTGAAAAGTTGAAAGCTTTTTCTGAGATTAGGAATAAGATCAGGGAGATGTATTAGTTCGTTTTCACACTGCTATAAAGAACTGCCCAAAACTAAGTAATTCATAAAGGAAAAAGGTTTAATTGACTCACAGTTCAGTATAGCTGGGGAGAGCTCAGGAAACTTAGAACCATGGCAGAAGGCAAAAGGGAAACCAGGCACTTGTTCACAAAGCAGCAAAAGGCAAAATTGCCAAGTGAAGGGGGAAGAACTCCTTATAAAACCATCAGACCTCGTGAGAACTCACTATCACAAGAACAGCATGGGGGAAGCTGCCCCATGATTCAATTACCTTCACCTGGTCTCCTTTGACATGTGGAGATTATGGAGCTTACGGGGGTTACAAATGAAGATGAGATTTGGGTGGGGAAATAAAGCCTAACCTTATCAGGTGTCCGCTCTTACTACTCCCAGTCAACGTAGTACTATGAGTACGAGCCAGAGCAATTAGGCAAAAAAAAAAAATAGAAATAACATTCATCTGAATTGGAAAGGAAGAAGGTAAATTATCTCAGTTTGCAGATGACCTGATCTTATATATAGGAAACCCTAAACTCTATCTAAAGTGCTGTTAGAAACTGAAAAAGAAATTCCATAAAGCTGAAAGAAACAAAATCAACATGTGAAAATCAGTTGTGCTCTTATGCTAACAAATATCCAAAAAAGAATTAAGAAATCAAAGCAATAGCATCAAAAATAATGAAATATTTAGGAATAAACTTAGCCAAGGAGATGAAAGATCTATACACTGAAAACTACAAGACATAAAAGAAACAAATGGAAGAAGACACAAATAAATGGAAATATTTTCTGTGTTCATGGGTTGGAAGAATTAATACTGTTAAAATGTCCACATTACCCAAAGTGATCTTTAGATCCAATGCAGTCATTATCAAAATTTCAATGCCTTTTTTTTTTCTTTTAGGAAATAGAGAAAAAAAGACCAGGTGCAATGGCTCACACCTATAATCCTATCAATTTGGGAGGCCAAGGTGGGCGGATCACCTGAGGTCAGGAGTTTCAAACTAGCCTTGGCCAACATGGCAAAACTCCATCTCTACTAAAAAATACCAAAAAAAATCAGCCAGGCATGGTGGTGGTGTGTGCCTGTAATCACAGCTACTCAGGAGGCTGAGGTGGGAAAACCCAGCAGACAAAGGTTGCAGTAAACTGAGATCACGCCATTGCACTCCAGCCTGGGTGACAAGAGGGAAACTCCATCTCAAAAAAAAAAAAAAAGAAGAAAAGAAAATGTAGAAAAAACAATCCTAAAAAAACAGAATAAGAATTTTAATAATTAAAATTCAAATGACATTACAAATGACCCAGAATATTCAAAGCAATCTTAAGAAAGAAGAATAAAGCCAGAAGCATCATGCACCCTAATTTCAAACTATTTTACAAAGTAATCAAAACAGTAATTGTAGTCAAAACAGTGTAGTCATGCCATAAAAACAGACATATAGACCAATGAAACTGAATAACCCAGAAATAATCCCACAAATATATGGTCAACTTTTCTTTGACTAGGCTGACAAGACTACACAATAGGGAATAGTCTTTTCAATAAACTGTATTGGGGAAACTAGATATCCACATATAAAAGAATGATTGTGGATGTTTATCTTATTCCATATACAAATATCAACTGAAAATGGGCTCAAGACTTAAATGTATAATTGGAAACCATAAAGCTTCTAAAATAAATATAAAGAAAACTCCTTGACATCAGTCTTGGTGATGATTTTTTGGGTATGACACCAAAAGGACAGGCAACAAAAGCAAAAACAAAGAAGTGTAACCGCATCAAACTAAAAACTTCTGCAGCAAAGGATACAATCAACAAAATGAAAAGGCAACCTGTGGTACGGGAGAATATATTGGCAAACCATATATATGATGGGGAGTTAATATTCAAAATATATAAGAAATTCATACAACTCAATAGCAAAAAAACACAAAATAAGCCTATTTTAAAATGAACAAAGGACCTAAACATACCTAAAAAATAGACGTTTGTCCAAAAAAAGACACACAAATGGCTAACGGGTATATTAAAAGGTGTTCAACATCATTGATCATTAGGGAAATACAAATCAAAACCACAGTGAGATATCACCTCATACCTGTTAGAATGGCTATTCCAAAAAAAAAAAAAAAGATAACACATGTTGGTGAGAATACAGAGAAAAGGAAACCCTTCTACACTGTTGCTGGGAATGTAAATAGGTGTAGCCACTAGGGAAAACAGCATAGAGATTCTTCAAAAAATTAAAAATAGTACTATAATATGACCCAGCAATCCCACTTCTAGGTTTATGTTTTAAAAAATGCTATCACTATCTCAAGGAGATATCTGCGTCCACATGTTCATAGCAGCATCATACACAACAGTCAAGAGAAATAAATGGTCTAAGTATCCATCAGTGAATGAGTGGAGAAAGTAAATATGGTATACACACATACACACACACACTCACACACACACACACACACAGAGAGAGAGAGAGAGGGAGATACAGGAATATTATTCTGCCATAAAAGAGAAGGAAATCCAGCTATTTGCAATGACATGGATGAACCTGGAGGGCACTGTGCTAGATGAAGAAAACTACACACAAAAAAACAAATACAGTTTGATCTCACTTACATGTGGAATCTAAAATGTTGAACTCATAGAAGCAGAGAGTAGAATGGTGGAATGGTGGTTGCCAGAAATTGGGGTAAATGAGAGGTTTGGGTCAAAGGATATACACTTTCAATTATAAGACGAATAAGTTCTAGGGATCTAATGTGCAAAATGGTGACTATGGTTAATAACAGTGTATTGTTGACTTTGAATTTTCCAAACATAGATCTTAAATGTCCTCCATGCACAAACATGCACATACAAAGTGATAACTGTGTGAGGTGATACACATATTAATTTGGTTGTGGTAATCATTTCACAATGTGTGTGTATATATATATATATATGAAATCATATATATATATATATGAAATCATATATATATATATAAAATCATCATGCTTACCTAGAATATATACAATTTTTACTAGTCAATTACACCTCTATAAATCTAGAAAAAGTAGAAATCTTAACTCCAGGACTAGATACGTTCTCACCTGATCCTACAAGAGGTCACCTAGAGCTCACCCTTTCATGTCTGGCCTCCCTAAGGACAATTTTCCTATACCATTCATGTCCCATATCAATTTCTCCTTTTTTTTAAGGTGTACAGTAAAATTTAGAACTTAACCATTTGCTCTGTTACACTTCTCAATAATATATGTAAGTCTTGTCTTGAGCATAAACTTGTCAGGTAGGAATTATATCCGATATTTGGTATTCTGTTTAGTAACAGTTTAAGGTCTGAGTATCAGTAAGCTTTCAGTAAATACTTGTTCAGTGATTGATTCTGAGGCTCAAAGGCATCACTAGTGGAAGAAATAACTGGAGAGATTTGCATAAGGTCTGGTCACTCCTACTGAAGATTTCTCATTAGCGAAAGTGCAGTCAATGACACAGAGTTCCACTTGTGAGACTATTGCTGCAGGGCTCACAACAGAAGAGACATAGCCCTTGCAATGTGTGATGAAGAATGACTCAGTCTTGTTCTCTTGACTATTGCTGTGAAAATTCCATTTACAGTAAAAATAGGGGCATATTTTACATATTATTTTGTAGAATAAAAAGTCTTGAAAGGTTTCTTTTCCTTTTATTATTCAAGGTTAGGACAATGTCAAAGAATATTTATGGACTTTGATACTTATACAGAAAAGAAGGATTGGTGCATTTAAAGCAGCTGGAGAAAAAAATATAATGAACAATTATTACATTTAAAACAAAATAATAGAGTTAAAAGAATCAAAACAGATTTTACAATAACCGTCCCAGTGGAAAGTAAGAGTTTAAAAGTAACAATCCTCTAATGTAATTTTTATTTGTTTAAATTATTTAAAAACTGAAGTCACAAAGAAATGATTGAAAGCCAAATAAAATCAGTCAGAAAAGAGTAAAAGTGGATCTCAGAAAAAATAATTTTTAAGAAGATTATTTGAAAGACCATGGCTAGATATGTTCTTGCCTGATCCCACAAACACCCTTTGATATGCAACATTCTCCTGTCCCATTCATGTCCTATAATGATTTCTCCTTTTCTCAGTTCATTTCTCAGAGATCTATGTTTTTTTAACTTAAGAACTATTTTATTCGCAGCATTTGCCTCGTTGTGACTTCTGAAGAAAAAAGTGGTAGTTTTAAAATAAAATGTAAGCTTAATTTCATTCATTCATTCAGATATTCGACATTAAGATATTTACTAGGCATTATGCAAAAGAATTTTCAATAATAAAGAAGTGAAAGAAGACCACTTACTGCCTGAAAAGTGCTAGAAATGGCCACTGCAAAGTGTGTTGAGAACTACAGTAAAGACTCAAAGTCCTTTGGGAATTCATTTATTTACTTATTTTTTAAACAATTTCACAGAATTTTTCTTTCCCTGTATTCTTTACATTTCTTTTATTTGGAGAATTTATGAATACCTCGTAAGCTATAGAGACTGGTGAGCTATATTTGTTAAGACAAAAATGGTCCAATTGCCAAAATCTGGCTTACTTGTAGGTAATTACCATTCTTTGTTCCTTTGGGAGGAAGGTGTTTCTTTTCCCTTTTATGTAGCGATCCAGAAAAAAGCATCATAGAGATACTGGCATTTGAACTGTTACTTAAGAATAGGTAGCACTTAAACGGGACTAGCAGAGAGCATCCTAGAATCATAGGAACAGAAAAGCAAATGAGTTAGAAAGTGTGGTGTGTGCACATAGAGAAACCGGGGGTGTTTTAAAAGGAAGTTGAGATGCACATTGTGATGGTCTTGAGAGCCAGCGAAGATAACAGAAACATTGAAAGATTTTCATAAGGAATTTATATAATGAGACTGCTACTTGCGGAAGATTAATGTGATAGTGATGTGGAATAATCGGAGGAAGAAGAGACTTGGAGTAGAGAGATCAGTTAAGGGATCCTATCAGTCAGGACAGGCCAGGATGCTGTGTAACTACAGACTCCCAAGTCTGTGGATTAAACTAACAAAGACAGCAAGGACGTATTTCTTGCTCCTGCTCCATGTGCATTTTGGGCCCACGTGTGAAGGGTGGGGGAAACTGATCTACGTATTCTACACTTAGGCGTCCATCTGGAAGATCATCTGTCTCTGTAGTATGGAAAATTATGCACTGGCTTGTAAAACTCGTACTCAGTCTAAGAGTAACACATGTCAGTTCTGTTCGCATTTCATTGACTGTCTATGCCTCACTTCAGGGGTGAGCAAACGGAATCCTACTATATGCTCAAAAGGAGAATGACTGGAAATATCTGTGAATATTTCAGTCCCTTCAAGAGGAGACTGCAATAGTTCAGTCAATGAGAGTGTAAGCAGGAGGAATGAAAAGAAACAGGAAAACACAAGCAGACATCAGAAATAGAGGGCGCGGCAGCGAGCACAGCCCGGCCCTTCCTCTGCGCCGCGATCGACTCCGCAGGGTGAGGGGTGCTGGGTCAGGTGCGCCGTTGGCCGCGCCCTGTTTGCTGCGTACCTGCACACCCCACCCCTCAGCCTGCCCTTCGCTCATGGAAGTCTTCAGGCAAGCGTTTCGCTTACAAGGGACTCCGTATTTTCTACAAGACTCTGTGGGTGTGGTTGGAAGTCTGGGGATACTTGTGCTTTTACACGCGTTTCCAACACCCAGCTAAGATTGGTACGGGATTTGGGAAGCTTTGACCTTGACCTTTCATCGGGGGATTGCTCTTGATTTCTTAGGCTTTGTCTTCAGTGACAAACCGAGACCACATCACTCTTCCATATTTGAGCAGGCCAGCAGCGTGGAAGCGCTTTTGTGGCATCTGGGGCTCCAGAAGAGCAGGACCAACCTTCCGTCTCATGACTGTGGAGACACTGTTGCTCAGAAGCTTGCCCACAGCTACAAGCAGAATTGGTCTGGTCGGCTTACCATAAACAGTCTCTGTCAAATGGAGGTAACTTTCCTGAGTCCAGTCCACTCCTCCAAAGCTACTGAGAGACACAGGTGTGCCGTCACCCATCCTCACACAACCGAGGAACTTCTTTTATTCTCTCGAGGTCTCACCCCAGTCTTTGGGCCGTGTGCTCGGCCCTCTGAGAGTGAGCTGTGGGCGTGTGGTCAGGGAACTGAGTCATCCACAGTCTCTTCCCGTACATCAATCAGAGGAAGAAGCTCAGAAGGCGCTGGGTGGGAGCTCTTGCCTCTGTCACTGTCCCCCCCCATTTTCTCTATGGACCACTGGATCCTGTAAATCCCTGTCCAGTTGTTGGAGCTGTACAGGAAAACGCTGTGGAGGTCCACAGTATCGATTCTGGATGACCACCTTAGCCACTATCCAAGGCTAGAGGATCCCATGGGCTTCTTGAATGCATATACGGGCTTCATCAACTCCTTCTGAGCTCCCCTATGACTACCTCCCCTAATCCCTCATCTGTTGGGAAGAAATGCCCCGGTCATCAAACACTGTTCTCTCACCAAGTCCACTTTACTCAAATCGGTGAACAGTGTATAGGAAGAAGCTAGCAGAAGCTCTAACTAAGGTGGACACGATGGTCCACCTCCCATTACTTTGACATCTGATCAAATATATGGACTTGGCTTTGCTTTTGTGTTATTAGGAAATTCTGATGAGCATTACTATTCACTGATGCAGAAAGACATTCTTTTGCATAAAAGACTTTTTAACGCTTTGGACTTCTTTGAGGTATTTAGAAGTGCTCACTTCTGGCCCAGCCTCATTAGGAATTCTATAGTAAGCGTAAGAAGGGGGCCTCCTTTCCTCTCCTTGAGTGGCTTTATGGGCACATGCTTTTTAAAAGTCCTTTAAGCAACACAGAGCTGAGTCTTCTTTGTCATACCTTTAGATTTAGTTTCGTTAGCTGTTTTTAGTTATAAACATTTTGTTAAAATAGATATTGGTTTAAATAATATACCATTCTGATTTACCTACGCATGATATATATTTTATAAAGATACTAAATCAGCATACCCTTAACCCTACCAGAGTAGTGAACCTAAGTAAACATGTTTGATTTCTGAATAAATTGAACTGAATCCAAACTATTTCCTAAAATCAAAGGACATTAAGGGTCAATAGCATCTGTGCCAGAGATTTACTGTTATTGGCTCGGAAGACCAATTCTAACAGCAAATAACAATCTGAGACTCCTCATACCTCAGTGCTTAGAAGCATGTCTCTCTTGAGCTACCGCAGAGGGGAAGGGATTGTTGTTAGTCCAAGTCACCATGCCGAATGTACATTGATTCCTTTAATCATGACTGCTTAGCTCCCCATTGCCTGTCCCAGAGAGGCTTTCCTGTGTAGCTCAGTAATTCCTGTACTTTATAGACAGGAAAGTTGCAGAAACTTTAAGGACAAATTCTGAAAGACTTATGAACAAATGGCACTGAATACGTTTTTTTTTAAGCCACATTTCTTTGTCTCAGTCAAAGCAAGATTATTAAGTGATTATTTAAAATTCATTTTTTTAATTAGCAACTTCAAGTATAACAACTTTGAAACTGGAATAAGTGTTTATTTTCTATTAATAAAAATGAATTGTGACAAAAAAAAAAAAAGGAAATAGAATCGAGATCTTGTTCATTGATATAATAATGGGAAGAAAGAAAAGGGTCTAGTAGGAATCTAACGGTTTATGCCTTGATACTGATGGGACCCTCAGCAAAAATTTGGAAATAGGAGGGAAAAAACTTGATGGAGGTGGGTGAGGTCTATGGAGAGAATGGGATACTTCAAAGTGAGAATGTTTAGCTGTTAAGCTTAAGTCACATTAAGCTGTAAGTTCTGGCAGGAATATACGAGTAAGGATATCCAAAGGGGATAGAAAATTAGAGATGGAGCTCACTCACAGAGGTGGTCAAATATGTAAATAAGGATTTTGAAGTCACTAACATAGAAGTAATATTTAAATCTATAGGCCTAGATGAGACTGCAGATTTCATATCATTAGATTGACCTTACCCTTTTCCTGAGTCAACAGAAAGAATGTTGATCTAATTTTACTAGCTTCACATTTCTGGGCAAAACAAAGATAAACTACTAATGATAGAAATAATTCAGATAAGAATTTGAAAAGTTCTTCAGGAAGAAGGAACACTAATTTTTAAGGATGAAATTGGTGATAGTTGTGAATTTTGAATTTTTTAGGTGCCTTATGTTTAATATATCCTACAGTTATTATATCTCATTCCTAGAAGTTTACCATGTAAAAATACATGTGAAAACTTAATTTCCAGTAGAACAATTAAGAAGCACATACTTAAAGACGATCTTCTGAATGGCATTATAACAGTTTTGCAATTTTTAAGGAGAGATTTCTATTATCTTTGCCTTCACATGCACAGATGTGAATGTTTAGTAAAGAATTAATGAGTGAAATCCTTTATGAAAGTTTTCAAGTATATATTTTGAACTAAGTTTTCAGCTTGCAGAGACTGTTTTTTTTAACTATCTATGTAGGTAAATTTGAACTGATTCATTATACCAGTGGTTCCCAACGTTTTTAGCACCAGGGGCCAGTTTCGTGGAAGACAACTTTTCCACAGACCGGGGTTTATGGGGTGGTTTGGGAATGATTTAAGTGCATTACATTTATTGTGCACTTTATTTCTATTATCATTACATTGTCATATATAATGAAATAATTATACAACTCACCATAATGTGGAATCAGGGCAAGCCCTGGGCTTGTTTTTCTGCAACTAAGTGGTCCCATCTAGGGATGATGAGAAACAGTGGCAGATCATCAGACATTAGATCCTCATAAGGAGCACACAACCTAGATCCCTTACATGTGCAGTTCACAATAGGGTTTGCACTCCTCTGAGAATCTAATGCCGCTGCGGATCTGACAGGAGGCGGAGCTCAGGTAGTAATGCAAGTGATGTAGAGTGCTAAACACAGATGAAGCTTCACTCACTCACCCACCATTACTTCCTGCTGTGCAGCCTAGCTCCTAACAGGCCACCAACTAGTGAAATGCACAGGTCCCTCACCCCCAGTACCAGTTTGTGGCCCAGGAGTTGGGAACCCCTGAATTACAAAATCAACACACATTCAATTATTCTACTGAAGTCAAATATATAAAATGAAACATTATGAAGAGTATTTTTCAAATTGTTATTATCATTTATTAGTGGATCTTGAAGTCAGTTTAATAGGTCAAAACCAGCATTTGAAAAATAATATAAAATAGAAATAGTGGAGTTCACTGAATGTAAAATGTCTACGTATTTCTTTAAGACATCTTATGACATTTTTATTATGTGTGTATGTGTGTATGTGTTAGAAAGAGAGAAATTGTCCAATTTAAGTGCATTTCTTGTCAAGAAAAAAGTTTGAGGGCTACTGTTCTGGAGGAATGAGAAGAGAGGAGGAAGGGTGGTGTGTTGACCAGGAAATGCTTTATTTTATCAATTAAAGACAAATATTGGCTATGGATCCCATTTCACACTTCATTTCAGTAGCCATAGTTCATTCTCTGTCCTTTAGAATCCACCAGATCTTCATGTCCCGCAGACCTCAGCTTCATTATTTTGTGCTTGCTCAATGATTTGTACCCAAAACTGTAGCTTAGAGGATGAATGTGTTCAAACTGGATGTCAACCTTAATAAGATTCAGCATATACCTACTTTATCCTCTATTTCATCTTTGTTAGCAGAGCTGAAGTGTACTAGAATTTGTTCCATGATCTTACCAATAATACTACAACACTGTATCTGATGAATACTAAAACGCCTTTTCAACTCTGAGCTTTAACACTACATTAAATATTTCTAATTGGAAAAGTCTTTATTTCAAAAGGGCTGAGGAGAAACATCAGATTTCCTGAATTTATCTCAGAAGGATTGCCAATACTAAAAAATGAGCATAAAAATTCAAACTATGGTATATGGTGTCTTCCACTAACCAAGACATAATATTACTATTAAATAATAGTTAGATCTGGAGTATTTAACTGTTATTCTGGATTTTTATATGTTGAAAAAAGAAACAGAAAGATTAGAGCCGTCAGCAGTTTGGGAGCTTATTAAAGCACTAGAGTTTTTAAATTTTTCTTTCCAATTTTTCATCTTGGGTTCCCTTTAAATGTTGGGAACTAATCACACTATTATTAAAGAATGATAAATATCTGAGTTACCTCTGGGGATTATAAATTTGGGATATGATATGTTTTGATCCTTGAAGCAATAAACTGACCATATGTAAAGAACAGAAGCCTAAACGAGAGGAGTTTGTATTCATACCCTAACCTCTATTGCCACCATGAACAAGAGTTTTTGTTTTGTTTTTGTTTTTGTTTTTTTCTTTCTTTTTGAGACAGAGTCTCACACTGTTGCCCGGGCTGGAGTGCAACGGCATGATCTCAGCTCACTGTAACCTCTGCCTCCCAGGTTCAAGTGATTCTCCTGCCTCGCTTGAACCTGGGAGGCAGAGATTGCTTGAACCTGCCTTGCTTGAACCTGGGAGGCAGAGTAGTTGGGATTACAGGCACTCACCATCATGCCTAGCTAATTTTTTGTATTTTTAGTAGAGACAGGGTTTTATTATGTTGGCAAGACTCTTCGTGAACTCCTGACCTTGTGGTCTGCTCACCTCAGCCTCCCAAAGTGCCATGCCTGGCCAAGAGTTTTTTTTTTTTTTTTTTTAAGAACAGACTCAAAGCTAAGAAAACTGAGAGTTGTTGTGGAAAGATGCAGTTTCACCTTTGGAGGCCACCACTCTACCTCCCCATGTAGGTGATGAAAAGAAAAAGAAAAAAGGCATATAATTTTCAAATAAAACAAAATTTTAGTCAAAGAAATATTGAAATGTTAGAAGTACTGAGTAGAAATCCTAGATCTGGTGAAATATTCTGTCAGAATGGCTCTTTGGTGAAGGACTAATGGACAGTCCCAGTCCAATGGGATAGAACCACAAAGAATGTGGCAGAGAAGAGAACAAAATGACTATTCAGTTTAGGTCCAGGAAGTTTTCCTGCTCCATTTCTCACAGCAAGACTGAGACATTGCTGGACATGCAGAACAAGATGTGAATTAAGATGGTATTTATACAAAAAACAAGTCAAGGAGTAAACCATATATTGCTGTGTGAGAATTTGTGCCTACGTAAATGCATGCCTAAAGAATAAAGACAGTAGTTTTCTCTGTATAGAGCACTGGGAGTGAGGATGTTATTTTTGAATTATTTTAAACTACTGTAAAATACACATAACATAAAATCCATCATTGTAACCATTTTTAAATGTACAGTTCAGTAGTGTTAAGTACCTTCCCATTGTTGTGCAACCATCACCACCATTCACATCCAGAATGCTTTTCATTTCCCAAAACCGAAACTTGGTACTCATTAAATAATAACTCCCCATTCCTCTCTCCCTGCAGCCCCTGGTAATCACCATTAACTTTCTATCTCTGACTACTTTAGGTAAGTAGAATCATAACAGTATTTGTCTTTTTGTGACTGGTATATTTCACTTAGCAGAATCTCCTCAAGGTACATTCATATGGTAGCATGCATCAGAATTTCACCTCTTTTAAAGACTGAATAATATTCCATTGTATACATATACAACATTTTATTTATCTATTCATCTGTCAATAGTCAGGTTGCTCCCACCTTTTGACCATGGTAAATAATGCTACTATGACAGAGATATACAACTATCTTTTCAGGGCCCTGCTTTTAATTATTTAGAGCATATTCCCAGAAGTGGAATTGTTGGATCATATAGTAATTCTATTTTTATCCTCCATACTATTTCCCATGGTTTCCCATGGTTGTCACACCATTTTGTATTCCCATCAACAGTGCATAAGGGTTCTAATTCCTTCACATCCTCACCAATTTCTATCTTTCATTTTTAAAATTATGGCAGCCATCCTAATCGGTATAAAGTTTCTTTTGAATTTTTTACAACCAAAATATATTCACATACTATTTTTTAAACATTTAAAATATCTCAACAATATGGTGTGAAACTTAAGCATATATATTCTGTAAAAGGCTTGTTGATGTTATTTCTGGTTAAATAATTCTCTTCTCTAAAAGAAGATGCAATTGTGTAAAGAATAATTGCAGTGTGGTTGGTGAGAAGCAGTGGTTGGCCTACAGTGGAGTCAAATAGAGCATTTGGGGAAATTCACATACTGGGAAATAACCCATCTACATGAGCTGGACCTACAAATCCAGGGGGATTGATGGGGGTACCTGTACATTGAGCTCTTACAAATATCTAAGACAGCAGTATAAATTTTTCATATAAAGGATTAAGAAGGATGTTTAAAAAAAAGCTTTAGTTCATTATTTAGGGGAATTTTTTTTTCTGGAATATATTTTCTTGAATTATTAATTGATAATTTAATTGATACTCAAAATAATCAAAATGGCAGGATGTTTCCTTCACTCTAAAAACTTCACTGGAAAACTTCTCCTCCTCCTTCTCTTCCTCTTTCTCCTTTATGAGCAGTTCAGTGGTATTAGAATTGAACATTAATGAATGTTTCAATAGGAATGATTTTGGATGCAGAAAAGTTTTATGTTGTCAATAGTCAGTAGTTCTGGTAAGGACAAATATAGCATCATATTAATGGAAAGATCTGTGTAACAGCTACACACACACACACACACACACAAACACACACACACACATTAAGCTTGTAAAAAACTGTGACTGGGATAAAAAATCAAATTAAGGGAGTAGCTAGAATCTTGAGAGCATAGTATGATTTTAATAGATTTTGAAGAATATTTTCTTCTGCCATTATATGTAAGTAGAGATAGTAGCCCTCAAAAAATTTTCTTGTGTTTCCTATATTTCTCAGCTCCTTGCAGTTAAGAGGGTCATATGACTATTCTTAGACAATAAAATTGTGGAGCGGAGTCATGACTATGACTTCCTGGCTGAAGCACTGAAGACCTAGGTACCAGCTCCCCCCTCTTCTCTTCCTCTCTCACAGCACCCATAAAAGCCATTTGCTGAGTTGGAGACATCTCAAGAGAAGGACAACAGGGACCCTGAGTCACCAGATGGACCTGTATTTGACATTGCATCATTGAGAAATAAACCTCTGTAATACTAAACTTTTAAGATTTGGGAGTTTATTTGTTCCTGCAGCATGGCTTAGCATTGATCAGACTACTACAGCAGATTAGTGATTGAGTAATTGTGTTCTTATAAGAATTAGCAATGATATTGAGAACAGTGGGAAAAATTATTATTTCTCTGATCATTCTACCATCTATATCTCCATCCTTTCCATATTAAATATATTAGATATATTTTCCCCTTTTAAAATAGCTATAATTGTTTCCTAACATAGGTATGCTTGTTTCCTAATTTAGCTATATTAGTTTTCCAGGACTGCCATAATAAATGATCACAAACTAGGTAGCTTAAAACAGCAGACATTTGTTTCATAGTTCAGGAGGCTATCAGTCTGAAACCAAAGTGTCAGCCTAGTTGGTTCCTTCTAGACACAGTGGGGAAGATTTTCCATTCCTCTTTCCTTGACACTGCTTGGCTTGTGGATGTACCACTCCTATCTCTGCCTTCACCTTTACACAGCTTCCTCCCTGTGTTTCTGTATCTCCTCTCCTCTTCAATGAGGACCCCAGTCATATTAGAACAGGGTCCACCCTAAACCAATATGACATCACCTTAATTACATTTGCAAAGATCCTATTTGCAAATAAGGTCACATTCATAGGTACCTGGGGGTAAGAGTTCAACATTTTTTTTTGAAGGACACAATTCAACCTACAAAAATCGCTTATCAATGACATAGCACTTCAGCTTCCCACTTTCATCTTCTGGAAGGAAATCTTATAAAATGGATTTAAACAACCCTTCCTTTTAGCCATCATTTTAGAAATTGTTTTGTTTTTGTTTCACGTAAGTTACCAACTTTCAAAAAAGGAGAGATAATCTTAGTCCAATACTTACTCAAATTCAAACATACTGTCTATACTTATACTGAAAATTATGTTACTATATAAGATATTCGAATAAGTTTGTACACTGCAGGCAAAATATGTGTTTCAAGCTTTTAAAGTGCCCCTGCTGAGATAAGCGCAGCAACAGCGCAAAGACAGGATCAGTGATCAGAAATGGAATGTAGTTGTCCATCCAAATTGCCAGTTCAAAACCTTTCTGTTGTTTTCTTTGTTCCTTTCTTGATACTCAATAATCGGTCCTTTTCTGGTCTTTCTCTTCTTCTCCCTTGCTATAGTGCTTCATACTCTCTCAACATCCCTTTCCCAACATAAAAAATCAAGAGCAGACTTCAAAGTACGATGGCACCCTAAAGTTATATTTTGTCTCATTAATTTGTTCAACAGGTACACAGGTACACACACATATTTTATTGTGTAGTGAGCCGAGATCATGCCACTGCTCTCTAACCTGGCAACAGAGTGAGACTCTACCAAAAAAAAAAAGGGAACATGAAATTGGCATGCATTAGTCAGGTTAACAGAGAGGTGTTCAGGCCATGGCAACAACATGGGCACAGGCTCCGAACTGAAAGAGACGGTGATATATTCCATAAATCCGAAGGAATTCAGAACAAATACAGCTAATTTTTATGATTTAAAAAGTGGTGAGAGATGAGGTTGGAGAGAACTGCAGAGGCCAGAACATGAGGTACCTTATAAATAAGGCTGTCATATAATTCATCATCTAAACCAGTCCACGTCTGAGAATAAAGGGATCACTACTATTAATTAGGCTGGGGCAGCAGTTGTAAACTAGGGCTGACAGAGACTAGCTGGGATGTATGGCTACATGACTTATAAATCACATGAACAGAGGTTGGATTTTATACTAAGGTCAATCAGATGCCATGACAGCATTTTAGAAAGAAGAATAGCTCAACACTATTGTATTTTATAAAGCTTAATCTAGCTGAAGTACAACAAACAAATGGGAGAGGGCTAAACTGGAAGCAAGAATATCCATTAGAAGGCCACAGTGATGACTTCTAGTTGTGAGATGATGGTGGCCTGAATCACTGTGATGATTGTAAGCCTGTAAGGAAATTGAAGTAGTAAGAAGTCGAACTATATGAAATCGCTGCTACTCACCATTTTAACCTACAGAAAGGGCAGTTTCATAAGGCTCAACTAATAGATGTTAAGGAACTAGGATTGCTTTGTGGCCGATACTAAGCATTACATAATCGTTACACGATGATGATGCCAATGATGATAGTGATGATTATGACTAGTGAGAATAGTGGTATTATCATGACTGACTGACATCAGTTGTACATTAAAGTTTAAAACACAGAACACTGCAAATCGCTACCTCTTGACATTGAGAGAAGAGTCGACTGTATATGGTTCATACATAAATAGGCACAAAGAGGGAAACAACCCCAGAACAACAATCGCAATGAGTGCCTCATGATTCTCAAAGAGGGAGAATAGAAGAAAACTACCAGCATTTTTATGGGCTCATCACTGAGGAAACAGAGTGGAAGTGCATTCAGCAGAACACAGTGAAAGTGATGGGGAGAGTAGAAACACCATGGGTCAGATGGAATGTAGGTCTGAAGTCAATTTTGAGGTTACTGTGGGGAAATTGAATTTGTACCAGGAAGGATTTCTGATCTCCACTATTTGAAACAATCACAATATATTACCTATGTTGATATATTTAATCAGGATCCAAAATGTCCACCTCTGAATCCTGACACCGTGACATTACTTATGTTCCCTGGTGCTCCCAGGTTCCAAATCAGGAAAACGATCAGAAGGCTGAACCTTGGACTACTTGTTTTAAATGGAAAAGTAACTGAAAAATTACTAGATTGTATTAAAATTAGCTGAAAGCACCCATATTTTTCTGCCCTAGGGAAACTGGGGGCTCAAAATCACAAATCAAATTTTATACAAGAAATTTGAAATGTGCATTTTTTTTGCACAATGCTGTGAATATTATATTTGTTACAAGGGAATGTTTAGTGTAGGGGAGATAATGAAGAAAATGAAGATGAGGAAGACTACTAGGTTTCTAGTTCTACAATAGGTTGGGTAACAATTTTCTAGATAGTATTTATGGGAGAACAGAGAGGATAGGAGTCGAAGATGAAAAATTCAGTTTAACAGCTAATAAATCTGCAAATTTTAACTTCCAATATTTATTTCTTTTTATTAACTCTAATTTTACTTAAGATGATTTAGAATTATATAGAATTTTATAATAAAAATATTTTAGGGTTTCAGATAAACACAACCACGACTGGCATGCAAATATATATACATCGTAAAATGTTTACCTTAGATCCTGAAATACTTTTCCCCAATATATCTAAAAATCAATTTCAGAAGTCCTACTTCACTAAATTAAATTATAAATTTAGGAAATTTAAAGTAATATTACCAATGTTTCGGTAAACATCACTTTGGGAAAAATAATTATATTTTCTTACTTCTAAATCTTACCCTCACACACAAAAAAATAACAGAGCTAACCTTTCCGTCATTCTTGATTAACCCATACCACTTTGTAACAATGAGTTTAAAGTAAAGGAAATAAATAGAAGAAACAAAAAAGTATTAAGAATATAAAAGCCAGGTGCAGTGGCTCATGCCTATAATCCTAGCACTTTGGGAGACTGAGGGGAGAGGATTGAGCCCAGGAGTTCAGCCTGCAACTTGGCAAAACCCCATCTTTACCAAAAAAAAAAAAAAAAAAAAAAAAAAAAAAGAAAATTTATCCAGGTATGGTGGCGAAAGCCTGTGGTCCCAGCTCCTGAGGAGACTGAGATGGGAGGATCACTTGCAACTGAGATGTCAAGGCTGCAATGAGACATGATCCTAACAGTGCACTTCAGCCTGGGCAACAGAATAAGAGCCTGTCTCAAAAATTAATTTAAAAAGAAAATAAAAAAGGACAGATAATAGGGTGATAGTATAAAATAAAGAGAAAAAGTTATAAGAAAATGAAATAATTCTTAAAATTATACACATTCAGTAAAGTGGTTGTGAAGAAATTAAAATAACATGGGGAAGAACTAGTGCTGATGTGAAGCTCTTCTCATTTCACTTACCTACAGAACTAACCGCAGTAATATGTAAGTCCTGAAGCAAGTAAGGGGAGCCTCTTTCTCCACTGATGTTAATAGCCCATACGTAAAACGAAGGAAATTTAATTCTTTTGTGGCTTAAAAAGGAATCAAAGAAAAAGTAAAAGATACAATGACTTTTAATTGAGAACGCAGAGCACATTTTTAAATAGTTAAGAAAAATAACGTTCTTCTCTATATACTATTACAAATCTTTAAGGCGCTCAACTAATTTCTCATGTGGATTGATATACAAGCTGTCTTTCTGCTTATATATAATTTCTAATTGTAATAAGTACATAGTAAACATATATTACTTCTCTAATTAGTTGGGTCTTTTTTCAAAGCGGGGCTTCAATTTCATGTTCTATTCGTAGAATGGGAGGACAAGAAGAGATGATGAGATACCATGGAATTTTAAAAAAGAAAAGAAAGCCAGCACAAAGAGAATGAAAGAAAAAGAAAGAAAAACAAGAATCAAGTGGATCAAGGTAGAGATGGGGGAATAGTAAACACAAATGTGAAGATAATGCCAGACGGAAAGAGAGGTCAATACTCCTTAGCTATCTCAAACCTACTGCTTAAAAGTTTCCACTTCACCAAACTCCATCCCATCAGATCCACTCTTACCATCTGCCTTATAACTGATCCAATTCATTCCAATTAATCAGTGGGATCATCCAGCTGGAGGGCCAACAGGTTTCCAATTTTACTTGAATGTTCAGATGGAAAAGATGCTGAGGGTGAATGTTACGACTCACCTCTAGCTCTGAGTTCATGGGCCGCCCTCACAGCCACTGCTGCCCTGACGTCAAACGCTTCTCAGAGTTGTAGGATGCCTGCTGGCTTCTCCACATCGACACTATCTGAGAAACACCACTCCACAGGAAAGAAACGTGGAGCACTATGCAACCAGATTCTAACTTAAAAAAGCAATCATTGTATAAAGACAAAGCCATCACTAGAGAAAGAAGACTTGAAATGCTAGTTATTTTACTGAAGCAGTATTCAATTGAAATGCCCAATTATAAGAGCACTGGATACTCAATTTCAGTAGTAGCCACATAATACTTACGTATGCACATAACAGAAGCTCAGTGATTTTAACACGAGTTGTTTCAGTTGCTAAAATTAGTACCTACAATTAGTGTTGTCTCTATTATATTTATTTTGGAGTGCCTACCAACCCAACAAATGGGAATATGAATCAAGATAATTGAAGTTTCTTAAAAGTTTGTCAAGGACTGAAAGTTGTGGCCTCAATTCCTATATCCCAATTAGTCAAATAGGTTTTTTTGGTCACCTGGCTATTATGCTACCCACTTAGGACCGTTAAACTGCTATTGAAAATTGCCATGAAATGCAGGACTATCATCACCAAGGGAGACGGGCAGGGATGAACTCGCAGCAATTAAGGACAGCACAGCAGTTAGATAATAAACATCAGCTGACATGCAACGAATTAGGCAGTAGGGGCACATGCAATTAAATATTTGAATTTCAATGAAAACCATATTTAAATCCCTTTAAAAATAGTGACTAATTAATTATAGCATACATTTTATTTTAGAAATAAAGAACAGATAGGTTATCTCTCATCATAAATAGTTGGTAGACTAATCACCAAATGATTAAGCTTATATTATTCCCCACAGTTGTTTTCACTATGAATATCCAGGTAAAGACTTGGATTTTATATTGTGGCCTTAGAGTTCATTTTTTAGACTATAAAATAACTGGCAGACTATCCACCTGCATAAACATCATTCAAAATTGTGATACAGTTTTTAACAGACAATGTATTTCACACTGTTTAAGTAATACTCCCATCGAGTATAGTTATATAAGACACTGCCAAGTTTACCTGCAGAGAAACACACTTCAATAGTGCTCACACAGCATGAAGGCATTTATCATTATTCAAATAGAGACGAAAAGAAAGGGTTCTGATGTTTTTGACATTATAACTGGCTTGTGGTAAACTGCTGGTAAGCAGCGTTCAGTGGGTTGTACTTATCCTACACAACTGGAAGACATCTCTCATGCTGTTCCACAAAATACTAAGAGAATCAGAAAGGCTTTGGGTGGAATTCCTTCCTCAGCTCTCCCCCTGTTTTCCCACACCTCCTTCAAGACAACCATGGACAAATCTAAAAAGCAGGTTAGCAACTAAAAGAGAGGAAACATGTATGTGTATATATGTACATTTTTTAAAATGAAAGTAATATTTTTTCCCATTAACCTTCCTGCCTTGTTCATGTAAGTGTCTGAGTGAACATTTACAAAACATTTTGACAGAGGCAAATGTATGTTCATTTTCAGCATTTGACCAAATTGTGAGTACCTAGCCATGGTATTCAGTCAAAGGTCCATATGACACCAAAGTATTTCCAATTAGATGAACTATTCAGCCATCTCAACCTTATCTCTACCATTAAATAGGGTCTAGCAACAAGCTGCTCCAATTAGAACTACTCATACAGGTCTGGCTAATTGTCTTAATTGTTCATTTACTAAAATCAGTAATGTATATTAAGTATAAAACATTTTTGGAGAAGTGATTTTTTTATTTTTAATAAGATTTTAAAATGGAAAAGTATGATATAAATATGAATATCCTACTGAATTTAAGAACGCATTTTTAAGGACATATTTTAAACACTACAAAATAAAGCATATTAAGATTCAATAATAAAACCCAATAATGATCAACCCAGTTTGATTACCAGTCTGTTTTAGAAGATTTGCTATCTCTACCTAAAGACTCTAGGAAAAAAATTATCTGATTAGCACATACACTTACTGTTTATCTCACAAAGTGCCCAAAAGACTCCTGTAAACTGAGGTATCCATGAAAGCTGTCATTGTTATCTATAGCTGATACAACTTTAAAATTAAAGGCTATAAAATAAAATAAAATGATAGCAAATTCTTCTTTTGAAGTAAGCATAGCTATTTTGAAATTAGACATGCTTAGAACTGGACTAGGATGTACTGAGCCCAGGAGCTATAATGAACTTGAAGCAAGTATTACATATATATGTGTTACAGGATTACACAGTTAAATAATGCAAGTGAGCTCTTATCATAAGTAGTATTTCTTAGTTGATCACTTTACATTTACATTTTGTTTGCTGATTTCAGCATTCACTTTTCTAATAAACATGCAGACATTTTCTAAAGTGCAAAATTACATCCACCCACTATTTAAATAGCATTTATCCCCCTTTTTGCACCAGGGAGCCAAGAGCAGAAACCATTGGTTTGAAGTATCAAATTGATACAACATCCCATAACCAGGTGGCTTTTGGAAGTTGTGACCATAAAACAACTGAAGCAAACCTTCAGCCACAGAAAACCATTTTTAAAATAAAAATGCAATTTATTTCTATTTTTCCAAAACTATTCATGAAAATTTATGTTGAAAATAATTTCTGTTAATAACCTTAAGGAAAAAAAATGAATGAGGAAGTTAGCTTTCCTTTTCTCTTATTAATTTTTTATTTTCATTTCTCTACAATGCTTTTTATTTTTCTGATTTTTGCCTGGGTTTGCCATATGCTTATACCCACAGCAGAAAAGGATAACGGAATTTAATGGCACCTACACATACTCTCAAAAGGTAACTAAGACTTTGGCTATAATGTAAAAACTAGAGTCTCCCTAATAGACGAATTCTCTTTTCCCTTGCACACAAACCTCAATTATAAACTCATTTAATTTAGATTCACTATGTGTTGAGGTAATTCCATTATATAAAAATATGATTATGCCTGGTATATTTTGACTATATTTTATTGCTAATAAGTTTCCTCTAATCTGCTCTGAAAGCTTAACTCTGATTGCTTTACTACTGCAGTTGTTAAGATAGTTTTAACAATGCCCACAAATTGATTCCAGAAGTAAGAATATGATGTCTTTAGTCATTATGTTGCGATAAGCTACAAGTACACAATTTTAAAATGGAATCTTGTATTAAAATGCCTGTAGTTAGTAAGTAAAACCACTTACTAATGCCGTCTAAACAACAGTGAAGAGAAGCGATAGCTCAAGTTCATACAGGCATTTATGCCATACGAAAAGTCAGAGCCAAAGCCTGAGGACTTAGTGAAACTGATCTTTTTTTTCATAGAAATACATCATTTAGAGACAAGTACACCAGCTGAATAAATAATTACAATGATTGGTTAAATCAATGATGGGATGTATTTTCCTGGGCTAATCACATTTGAAAAATTACTAAAAATATGGAATTTGGAAGTTTAAAAAGTCTCCAGCTACTTAGAATTGTCAATGTAGTAATGATCTTTCTCACAGCATTTAGACTCATCAATGCAATCTGTTCTCTGCAGTCCATTTCAATAACACATTAGCAGACCCCATCTTTACTTTATTAATCTCTGAGTATGTTTTTACATTTTTAATTTTTCACTTATTTTCTCTCATCACAAAATAACATTTTTCTTTATCAAAGCAAATCTAAACTTAAATTTCAGTCCCTTAATCCTGTGTTCTCTCAATTTGTCAACCCTATTTTAACTTAATCTGCCTTTCTCATCACCCATGCTCCACAGCCCACCATTCCCTCCTGCTGAACTGCTTGTTTCGTGATCTGCCCATCAAAATTCTCTTCTGTCCAAAACTCAGTCCAAATTCCAACTCCCTTGTGAAACTGTCCCTACTCCTAATAGATGGAAATGTTTCTACTTCCCTAGAATTTAAAAACAATTTTAATAACTTTCTTAAAGCCCTTTCCACATTCAGCCTGACTATATGAATCTAATGATATACAAATATTTACGTTTTTCTCTACAATTCCTGAGGTTAAAAAATTGTCTTGCTCATCTTTGTATTTGGAGTGTACAATGCCTTTTCTCATTCAAAATGCATTGATATCTTCTTATTTAATGAATAAATTGGAATTTTTCTTTTCTTCCTTTTGTATCACTGCCTTATCCATAATTATAATAGATTTTAAACAATTAACTAACAAATGAATAATATCCTGCTTTAAAAGTTAAACAAAATATATTTATTCTGTTTTATATGCCTATTCTGAATTTTATAGGAATCTCAAATTTGCCCAAAACTTAAAAAATAAAATCTTTTCCTATGGAACAAACTTTTTATCTTCCTTTTTTTAATTGTCTAAAAAGAGGGAGAAAGGAAGAAATAGTGAGAAAAAAATATCATTTACGGTATCATTCATTATCCAAAAAATTAACTTACCAAACACAGATGTTGCTAGAAGTAAATAAACATTACTAGACTAAGATCATGCCTGGATTTAGTAAACAATTAGTCTATTATAAAATTAAATGAACGTTTTTCCATGCAACCCAGGAATTCTACTCCTAGATAAATATGACAAATGAAAACATATGTCCATAAAAAGACTTGTACATGACTTGTATATAGCAACTTTACTCATAATAAAAACTGGAAAGAGTCTGAATGTCATCAACGGGCCAATAAACTAAAAATTGAGGTACATTTATAAAATGTTAGCAATTTAAGAAAAGCAAAATATTGATGAACACAAACAGATGAATGACTTTTACAGATAGTAGACTGGGTGAAAGAAGGCAGACATCAAAAGGTACATACTTGGTGATTCATATAAAGGAAATTTTAGGACAGATGAAACTAATCAGATAAGAGTTTTAGAGCTGTGGAAGAAGACAGGAAAAAGCCAGTGAGGGCTTTCTGGAAAAGTAGAAATTATTCTATTTTTTTTTTTTATTGGGGTGGTGGTTATATGGGTATACCCATTTGTCAAATGTCACATACCAATACACTTTTTATGTGTGAACTTTATTTTATAGAAATTATACCTTTAAAATGTTTTTATAAAGAGATTGTTTCTTTATACCATCCTGTAAATATCTTCCTGTCCAGATGAGCTTCCTTTCCTCAGTTATAGAATCGTAACTGCAATAGTCCTAGTCCTCAGGGATCTCAAGAACAGTTGAAACAAAATGAATAAAATGCCTGACACAAAATTGGTACTATGCCTTCAATAGAACAGAAAAATAGTTAAAATGTAGGAAAACTAAATGGAGATAAGAGGTTTAAACTCAATCAACGAACCATATTTTCCCAAGAAATGTTATTATACATATCTACATAAATAAGACAAATCTAAATAATTATCAAAATACATGTCAGAAATAAACATATACATCATTAATTAGGTCAGAGCTCTAAGTAAAAGCTACCCTAAAGAATGATTTTTAAAATAGAATTGCTTTATCTTGTTTAGTAGTTATAATATAGAAAACTTTGACACAGAATATAATGCATTTTATGGAAAGATTTTTAAAACTATCCAGCTTCTAAAATTTTATGCCATCATATATGTACTGGTCAATCAATATCCAACTAAAATTATAAACTATTTAATTATTTCATTTGACTTATTAATTCCTCCATTGATCAAAATTTGCATATAAGCAAAAGAAAACCATATGCCTCTTGGAAAAAAGACATTATTATGTTATCTCCCACACATATACAAGAAGTCTAATCTTCAACAGCAGTCCTTTCCTTTAACTAAATTAACAATGCTGATTCTATTCTGGCCTCCAGATGCACAACAACATGTTTCATGTTAATATGCGTAAATTCTGACCTGGCAATAACGCTAAGAAACTCAGCAGGAAATCCAACCTCCACATATTACTATCTAGGGAGATAGAGACAAAGGAAAAAAAATATCTGAATCACTTTATTGTAGAATGAAAAATGCTTATTAAAACTGGTGTCAAGGGCATTCACACTCCAAGTCTGTTTCTGTGAGTTATGAGCAGGACATCCTCAAACCAAGCTAAAAGTAAGACTGTGGGTGGCATAATGATGAGTCAGAGAGCTGTCTTTTGAGGTGGTTACTAACTCCAGACAGAAAAGAGGAGGAGGAGATGCACAAGACCTAGTGAGTGATCTTGACCTGGATGGATTTGAAATGTTCCTCCTATCAAAGTGTAGATATGCCCTGGGAATTGGTCCCTGGGTCACAGACTCTTAGGAAAACGGTGATTCTAGAAGGGGTAGAACTATTGAAACTCTTATCAGGAGTTTCCTCTTTAGATCTGGCATTCTAAGGGCTCCTTTGAGGCCCAAACACAATTACCTGCAGATGGATGCCTACTTCTGAGCTCTGCTGGGGATAGGTGAGAAGATCCCAGGAGCAGTCCCCTTAAAACCAAAGTCCACTGTCTTCCTCTACTTCCTCAGCCCAGATTCTTCCTTCCCCAACCTCTGACAGCAGACCCTCTCTCACCAAATCTCAGAAATATGGAATCCAGGAAAAGATCCTATTCTCGCCAAGCTTTTTATCTTAATTTCCCTCTTTAAAAGAGAAAGCTTTTCTAAGCATTATTGTATAAAATACCTAATTGTCTACAAGGGAATAATAAAGCATAGAATAAAGAAAGTTGCAAGAGAAAGCTACTACAATTACAGCTTAAGGCCCACAAAGGTTATGGAAAGACCGCTAGAGAAAATCTACACGAACATATAAACCATAAGTTTTATTTCATTTCAACCCAACAGTAGCCAATATTCTAAGAAATATTTGTAAATGATGTCAAAAGGAAAATAAAAGCTACCATGAAATCAGGCAATGGCATTTAAACAAAACTCTTCCATACAACTATGTAAATCAATGGCAGTTTCTTTAAAACAAAATTGAAAGCACACATAATGCATTTTAATGCAGAATATACAAAGACACTAAGATCTGTAATTCTACTAAATGTCAATGACTCGAACCCACTTATTGTGAAGTCAGATGTAATGAAATTCCATTTGTAGTGAAGTAGAATGGAAGTTTAAAATTACGTCAATGGAATGTAATGTACAAAACACAATTCCAGTAATAGTGAGTGTCTTACAAAGAAATCTTGGTGAAGGGATGATTTCACTGTAAGCCTCCTACATCTCTCAAATAAACATACCAGATTTTAACATCATTATTTAAGTGAATTATAATAAATTCAATATTTAATACTCTAATATATGAAACCATACACAAATCTATTATGAAAAAACAAAATGTGTGTGTTCATATGAAATAATACAGTACACATAGTCTAAGTTGTGTCTGGTCATATTTATGAATAAAATGCAAAAATGAATTAAACACTTCAAAGTGAAAGAAGAAGAATTATTTTAAACACGTTGATAAAATGAATGGATTTTCACTCTGGTGAACATGAGAAACCATCAATTTTCTTTTACTGAATCAAGAAAACATCGGGTTGGAGGGGCAGCTCATACTTGCAATCCTAGCACTTTGAGAGACTGAGGCAGGAAGATCACTTGAGCCCAGTAGTTCGAGGCTGCAGTTGGCCAAGATGGGCGACAGAGGGAGACCCTGTCTCTAAAAACAACAAAAATACCTTCCACTTTCCATAGCATACCCTACTTTTGATACCCTACCTTCTCTTCTACTTTTAAAATGGGGCTGAAAACTCATTTCTTCCAGCTCCTCATTGATGAGACTACCTTTGTCCAATTACTTTTGTCATTTTGACCCCACATATCATAATGCATAGTGTAAAATTCTTCATCCTATTGCATATTTGAATTTTTCTCATTTTTCTTGCTTCAATTATGTGTTTATATGCTGAGTATGGGAAAGGTGGAATATGTCTCAAAATTATATGTGCTTTCTTCTTTTATTACGTCATTTGGGATGTCTAGGGATTGAATTCTATAAGAACTCACAGGTTATGGAAATATTTTCAATAGGAAACATTTAAAGGGAATAGAAAAGTGGCATTCTGTGTTATTTTTTATTTTCTTGGTGATATGGTCTGGCTCTATGTCCCCACAAAATTTCATCTTGAATTGTAATCCCCATGTGTTGGGGGAGGGATCTTCTGGAACGTGATTAGATTATGGGAGTGGTTCCCCCATGCTATTCTGATGATAGTGAGTGAATCTCATGAGATCTGATGGTTTTAAAAGGGACTTTTCCCCCACTTCACTCTGCACTTTTCCTTCCTGACATCATAAAGAAGAATGTGTTTGCTTTCCCTTCCACCATGATTGTAAGTTTCCTGAGGTCACCTCAGCCATGCAGAACTGAGTCAATTAAACCTCCTCCCTTTATCAATTATCCACTCTTGGGTAGTTCTTTACAGCAGTGCAAGAACAGACTAATACACTTGGTATATATTCTTCATAAATCAAGAAACAGTAAAGTGATTGAAAAGACATCATGAATTAAATAATAAAAGAACTCTGCCGTCAACTGTAGAATTATTAGCTAAATATTCTCCTAAGGCTGGGAATATTAAATACTTCTTTTAAAATTTCTGTTTAGTGATTAGCTAATATAACTGTCAGAAAGATTCTACAAACTTAATGTCTAAATTTCAGTAACTATGTAACATGGTTATCATGATTTTTATGGAGAGATAAAATCAGATCCTATCTGATGGCCTTAATTAGCTTCCTTTTTCATCATGCTTGTGTCATATGCTTCACATTTGTGTAGTATCTGGCATCTAGACGGTTTCACTGTTTCACCACCACTTCTATGCCTCTTCACTAACGTTTTGAGTATGGTAGTATATAAGGCACTTACCTCTACAGTTGGGGTAAAGGTGATCATTTCTTAAAATGAATGACTTAGCCTAATAAAAAATAAGTAGAGATAGAAACAGAATCCCAAGATTTTCTATATCCCAGACATGCATTTTGGTTCTTTATTAATTATTCATTCCAATATGGAAAGTAGTATTTATTAAAGGTGAAAACTAATTTGAAAATTAGAGCATTATAACAGTACTTAGAGAGAAGGCCAGGATTCTTGAAAATTGAATATATAGGTAATCTATAACATGTTTTTGTTTTGGGTTTTTTGTTGTTGTTGTTTCAAGATAGGGTCTTGTTCTGTTGCCCAGGCTAGAGTGCAGTGCTGTGATCATGGCCCACTGCAGCCTAAACCTCCTGAACTCAAGTAAGTAGCTGGGACCACTGGCATGTGCTGCCACATGCAGATAATTTTTTAATTTTATTTTTGTAGAGGCAGGAATCTCACTATTTTGCCTAAGCTGGTCTTGAACTCCTGGCCTCAAGTCATCCTCCTGCCTTGGCCTTCCAAAGTGCTGGGATTACAGCTGTGGGCCACCACGTCTAGACAGGAGGGTGTCCTTGATGGTTCAAATACCTTAGTGAAAGAGGGGAATTGTCATTTCTTGCAAAAAAAAATGTATGAAACAGATTAATTTGGAAAAGGTAAAGAGGAAATCTTGTCCAAGTGATAAGCTTTCAAAGTATGGAAAACCTAGTAAGGAAACCAGCAGGGAGCCTTGAATGTTAACTTCCTCGGCATTTTTTAAATAGCAGTTAAACTCCTAGAATCCTCACTTAAATTTAAATATTTAATTGGAACATCCTGTTTCAGGAATCCATGATCTTATACCTTCCTTTCATGTCCTGGTAAATTCTGTCTTTAGTTCTTTTTTCTGTAGTTCGTAGAAATTGTAACTGCCTACATCTGACATTATCATAATGTTAATCATCTTTATTTTTTTTAATACCTGTAAGTGGGAAGTAAGTGTTCCTAAACATTAGCTCTTCCTTTTCTATTTTTCTATCATTCAGTCTCTACTGTGACCATGCTGGGTGCCAGGTGCTGTTCTATGCAGTGAGGATACAGTAGTAACAAAACAGACCTGGGCCCTAATCTCAAAGGTCTTTTCTTGTCCCCCTTTCTCTCAAATTCACTCGTATAATAAAAATTCCTCACTTGGGGACGGGCCAGCTCTGCCTTACTTTTTATTAGTTTCATTATTAAACTAAGGAGAAGAATATAGGTACTGAGTTTCTTGACCTACAGATCTGTTTTATTAATTCTAAGTATTTCACCATTTTGCTGGCTAAAAACTTCAAGCAAGAGACCATACTATGTCCAAGGACATGGCACATGAATTATTTGACATATTGTAGAGGCCTTATGAGTAGTTTTTAAAACATGTCTTTTTGCCTGAAATAGGAAGGACTTTGGTGGTAACTAAAAAGAAACAAAGAAAAATGAAAACAGATGCCAATCAAGTCACCCCATGTGAGTTATCTATATTTTATCCTTAGAATTTACATCTTAAATGGGCATTTTAATCTTATGTGTTGTAATTCTCATCCAAAAAGGACTTCCATCCAGAAAAGTTCTAAGCCAAGAAATATGCATTCCTTATCCAAAGCTTAAATGCTGCTCAACTCTTACTGGAATATCCTTGGGGGAGGGGGGAACTCAAGAAGCAAGATAATTTAAGGTAGCCTCACTTTCTAAGATATTTTACTTATTATCTAGGTGATATTAATAACAATACCTCATATCTGTCCATACTATATTTCAGTATTTGTAGAAATTTATGTCTTATACAAATATTCATCCATACTATAAAAGGATTGGGGGGAAAAGTACACATAAAATGTTTTAAAAGGCAACACTCTTGGTCTGTCCAAAAAGAGTTGCTTCTTCGTCCAATTTTTTGAGTGCCTACCATATGTCAGACTAGAAGTTGGAGATAAAGCAGTAGAAACAATGAAAGGCAAAAAGTTCCAGCATTATATAACATGCTTTATTAATTTCTAACTGTTAAAGAGCTAAAGATCTTAAAAGAGGAACTAGTTGATTAAATACCCTTCTAGCTCTCTGCCATAGCAATTGCTCTGAGGTTTATCTGAAATATGATTGGATTGGTCTTCTAACTCATTATATAACTGAAAATCATAAACAGGACAGATTCATTACATACAGGAATTCCATTTTGACCTCCTCTATAAAATTATATTCAGAAGAGCCTGAACATAGCCATGTATTAATTCAAAATAAAAAATATTTATGTATCTCCTCAGTCTGGAGATGAAAGTCCTTTTATAATAGAGTTTATATTCCAATGGTCTGGGGAGACTAACACCAAAGTAGAAAAATAAATAAACAAGGGTATTCAAGATAAATGTTTAATTGTTCAAAGAAATTACAAAAGGGAGATGAGTGCATGACAAAAGCTAATTTAAAGTGGTCCTCTGGAAAGGCCTCTCTAAGAAGTGACATTTGACATGAGATTAGAATATTGAGAAGGAGGCCACCATCAGGGATCTCATGGAACAGTGTTCTAGACAGAGGAACAGTAAAGACAAAGGCCTTGAAATGGAAAAAAGTCTTTACTGTTGCTGGACTATAACAGAAAAAGAGAATAATTTGAAATCAGAGAAAAATACAAGAGCTGTCATGAATAGGCCTAAAATCTAATGAATTTGGAATTTATTATTCTTATAATAGAAATGCATTGAAAGGTTTTAAGCATAGTAAAGATCTAATATGATTTACTGTTTTCTGAGTTCACTCTGCCTATTGCATGGAAAATGGATGGTAAAACGGAGGAGAGAAAAGAAGGGAGAGCAGCTGGGAGGCTGCTGAAGTTGCGTAGGCAAAAAAAAAAAGACAGTACTGTGGTCCAGAAGGCAGCAGGGACAAAAAGATGTGGACATCTATGGAATAAACTCTGGTGGTGCAGATGACAGACATGCTGATTATTTCAATGTGGGAGGTGAAGGAAAGAGAGAAGTTAATGGTAACTTCTAGATGTCAAACTTGATTCAAGAGGTGGATGCTGGTACCATTTTCTGAGCTGGGAAAAGCTGATGGGAGAAGAGTTGAGGAAATGCAGAGCACATATATTCATTCCTGGAAAATGTTAGCTTTGAACGACCTAAAAGACAACTAAGCGAAGACATCAAATAAATAGGCAGTCTATTACCATCCATAAACAGAATAGTGGCAACTTAGACCAGCCTCTGACCACCTCTAATCACACTAAAACTATGGCCAATACGCCCAGTTTCTAGATTTTTTAAGTTAAAGCTCTTGTTGTGTATGCTGAAAACATCACTGATGATAAACTCTTTGAATGATGATTCCATACTTTTCTGAAAACAAGTTAAACACTTTATTTCATTTAATCCTTAAAAAGTCACTAGTATTGTCATTCTTTTAGAGGTGAAGATGACCAGGTTTAAAGAAGTTACATAATTCATTCAACAACACTATTTCAACAGCACTCAGGTGTGAATTTAGGACTCAAACTCCAGATGTCTAACTTCAAAAGTGCCGTACTGCTTCATGCCCACACGAGCTAGACCTCTGATGCAAAGTCACAGCTCTAGGACTGCAGCTCCTGTTAACCAGTAACCTAACCAATAAGACTTCTATTGCAATCCTGGTTCATAAAGGGGGCCAACTGGATGATATTCTCTACTCTAGGAGTTACCACAAGCAGAATTACAAGATAATTGATCAACAAATAGGTAAGATACTCTCTCTGTTTGCTTATTTATTTCATTATGTAAAGAAAAGATGTAACAACAAAACAGTCATTTTTGGAGTACTTCAGTTCCAACTGTGATTTGGGGGATACCCTGGGCCAATCAATGATTAAGTTAATAACTTTAGCTATCATTTGTCATCACTTGTCATATATGCATAAATTGACCAGGAAAAGCCCTGGGCCTTGATTATTTTTGCTTTAATACTTCACACAACAACAAAGGAAAAAAAATGCACACTCTTATCAATTAAGTTAACAATTCTAGGAATGCTACAAATTCTTATATGACTCAAAAAAATTAAGCCATATCTGACACAGTTAAGAATTTATTCATTGCTATCTCCAAAGATTCTTTAAAAAAAAAAGTTCATAGATTCTTCTGATACATCAGGACATAGTGCTGAATCTAAATGGTAAATATTGTTTAACGTTAAACTTTTCATAGGAAACCTCAAAAAAAGGGAAACACACTCACTTCTGCAGTATGTCACTAAAGGAAGCCCTTAGTTACTAATTTCTGCTCTTTCAGTGTTGAGATCACCTGCTGCTGTGGGTAGGTGAACAGGTCATGAAGTAGAACCACCTAGGTCCAAATCTTGGTCTCTACCAGTTCACTGGTTGGTTGGCCTTTGGCAAGTTACTTAACATTTTTCATTTCAGTTTTCTCTTCTGTTAAATGAGATTAATAGTATCTACTTTTGATAAATTAAGGCATGAGACATGCTTTGAGTGGTGCTGGCCCATAGTTAAATATTCCACAGATGTGAACTAGTTTCATTTCTCTATTTCTCACCAAGCAGATCTGAAAACTTAATACAGTCCTCAACTGTCAAGAAAGAAGGTCGGCAGATACATTAATTTGCATTCAAGTGAATAATAACAGCACAGCAAACATTTTAGAAAAGAATAGCCTGTGAGGGCAATGTTTTCTCCAAAGGAACAAATAACTAAAGATAAAATTTCAGACTCTAGGTGAATGAGGAACTTTAGAATAATATTTTCTCAGCACCACTCAGGTAGCACCACATCAGGAACCCTATAGATAAAATCAGTCACTAGATGTTGAATAAAAAATATTTTATCAAAGTTTGAGAAAGAGAATAAAGAGAATTGAAAGGGTATTTTTGCAGAATTTAAAAACATACCATTATCTAGATTTAAGTATATCTATAGCTATTAACAAAACCAATAAAGATGGGACACACCAATCAATTCTTTCTGTTACTGGGATGTATATGGTAGAAAAAAAAAAAAAGATGGAATGAGGGTGAGGGCATGCTAATCAGCAGGACCAGGACATGGATTGCAAAGTTTTCTGTTCACTTTGTCTAACATTGAACACTTTCTAACAAAGAAATAGATAAAAAGTTTTAAATACCAAATCTGACATATGCAAAGCCAGTCTAATTTTTAAAGTGAAATTACACTAGATAAGGAGAGGGCATATTTGGCTGGAAACATATGAACCTCAAAAATGTAGTCATTTAAATTATGACACTAAGAAGGTCTGAGCTATTTGTCTACTTAATCTGGAAATATCTTACTACTACTCATGTTCAGACCCATCAGTGTTTGATATGAAATGTATCTGTACATCTGAAATCAGAGTAGTGTGAGGCCCTTGAAGAGTGAAAAATGTGGCCAAAGTACGGATCCTTGAGTCTCTGAACATCTCCCAACAAATAAGAAAAAGAAACCAGACCCATCATTTGAAATACACAATGGTATGAGATGGGCACAGAGAACAGAATGACACTTTAGGTTCTCAACATTACAAAACCTTTTAAACGCTTTAGGAATCACAAAACTTCAAAGCTAGAATAAATGAAGGAAATTCCATATTTTGAGAAATACAATATCCGTTACTTCTAACAAAGAATTCTTTCTATGAAAAGTACAAAGGACCCCTCCTGATGTGAGTTCAGGAGCCCAGTAAGAAATAAAAATCTCCTCTTCTAGTATTCAGCATTCCAGATACTAGCATGTTTTTTCTGTACTAAGCCTTGCTCATGAGTTCACTTTTTAAATTTATCAGGAACAACATAATATTTCCAACTTTGGGTAAGTACACTATCTCTACTCTAGTTAGGGCAAGTGAAAGGAAAGAAAGAAGGGCAGATGATGTGGCAGAGATTTTGATTTCTATATGTATGTCTGGCTGATTTTAACTCGTCCTACTTCTCCCACAGAAGAAGCTCTTCTGGATTTCTTCCCCCTTAAAAAGAAATAGTATCACTGGCCTAGACTAGACCTGAGGTAAAAACTAAAGTGTTTTTGGCTTTTGTGATTACAAAATTTATCTTCATATGGCTATAGATTTTGTAGAATTGGTGAAGAGGCAGGCAGTGAGGAACTTAACTATAGCCTAATTTTGTAGAGCTCAGAGAAAGATCTGTGAATCCCTGGGGGTCCACAAGACGTTATCCACAGGTACACAAGTTCAAGATCCTTTTAGTGACAAGATTTAATTATTATCTGTCTGTTGATTGTGTTGACATGTGCCCTGATGGTGCAAAAGTAATAGTGGTGGGAAACACTGATGGTGCATTAGCAGAAATCAAGGCCAGGGTACTAAGCCATGATAGTGGTCAGTTTACTTTTCACCACCACACACTCCAGAAGAAAAAAAAAACAACTAGTTTCACAGACGAATCTCCTTGATGATGTAGTAACAATGATTAAATTTATTAAGTCTTTTACCTTTGGGTATATCATTTTAATATCAACTGTACACTGAAGCATGGTGGTTGATTTGAAGAAAAACATGTGTACAGAGAGAGATCCAAGATGGCCGACTAGCAACAGCTCAGGAAAGTAGCTCCCAGTGAAAGCGCAGAGAACGAGTGGACGCCGCACTTTCCAATGAGTTTTTGTTGCCCACAGACCGGGAGATTCCCGG
>PVKP010014781.1:0-46165 GCA_004027715.1 Plecturocebus donacophilus
CCGGGAAGCGCTGCGCTGAGTGCCGGCAAAAGAGCCGCGCCGGCCAAAAGAGTCGCGCCGGCGACCCACGTGGCTTCTCCGCCGGGAATCTCCCGGTCTGTGGGCAACAAAAACTCGTCAGAAAGTGCGGCGTCCACTCGTTCTCTGCGCTTTCACTGGGAGCTACATTCCTGAGCTGTTGCTAGTCGGCCATCTTGGATCTCTCCTCGCCATGACTACATTTTTTCAACTTCATTAAAAGGTGAAAATAGACAAGTTAAAAGCAGATTGTTAGTTCCTATAAATATTCTTTTGGATCTTACTGGTTATGAAATTAAACAATACGTAAAAAGAAGAAGTTCACTGTATTGTTCTTTTTTAGGTAGTTTTGTTCTGGTTCCAAGAATAAACCTAGGGAAGAGTAGCTGTACTGTTCTTATACATTTTATTTTCTAGCAAGCATTTTTAGAGTCCATTGACTTCACTCAGCTGACTCCCACTGTGTTTATTTTTTTCTAAACTTTAAAAAAAATTTTAACTACTTTAGTGTTAAGATTTTGAGCAAAAACTGTTCTGAATATTAATAACCAGAAGCTCCTATCAAGTACTTTTCTACAGTGGTACTAGGTATGGTATCATAAGAGTAGGATTTAAACAAATAAAGGCTGTTTACAAGTAGCAGAAAGATTAACTTAGTATATTTTCTTGTAACAAAATGCTGGTACCATTACTTGAAATCAAAATAGTCAAAATGATAGCCCAAGGTAGATGAAACTTCTAGTTATTAAAATCATTATCGCTATTTTTTATTATCATTTTTAGAGCTGTGACCAAGGTTAATCCATAAAAACAGTAAGTCATGGAAATTGTTTCTTCTCTTTTTTACTTTTTTATGTGAGAAGTTATTTTCTTTACTAAATTGTGTATATGGTCCTTCATGGGACTTTTAATGTCTTCAGCTTAGAAAGGTTTCCAGAGACTTAAAGTTTCCTTCTTAGACATGGCAATCTTAAACAGTCTACTGTGGTCTTAATCCAAAATTATTTTTACCATGTTGACAGATACAATTATAGTCTAAAGCCCAGCAGGCATAGTCAGAAAATAATAAATTCACGGTGAGACTAATCAAATACTACTAGCATTCTCTTTTTTCTTCCTCATCATCAAAACTAAGAACAGGGAA
Organism: Plecturocebus donacophilus; assembly: GCA_004027715.1. Lineage (NCBI taxonomy): Eukaryota > Metazoa > Chordata > Mammalia > Primates > Pitheciidae > Plecturocebus > Plecturocebus donacophilus. The sequence goes on from PVKP010014781.1 coordinate 1,163, forward strand.
GTAAAAACATGAGTAACAAATGACCTTTCCAGAGTCCAAAATGAAAACGGCCTTTTGACTTCTCCAGTAATGAAATCCAAATGCAATGTGAAAAGAACAAATGGATCACTCAGCATATTGGTTTAATCCATTTTAGAAATGAAGGTCTTGCTCTCATGCAAGGTGAAAGAACTAGTCTCCAACCATTTCAATCAGAACTCTTGGTAAAACCAATCAACCACACACAAAATAATGAACATGTCAGGTAGTTCCCTGCTCAGCCAATCATGTTTTATAAATAAAACACAGTTAATAACCACAATCAAGAGTATATATTCTGGTCCTGCTGCTGGTCCATTTGTGGAGTTTTACTTAAGAAGATATTTCCAACTCCAGAATGTCCTTGTACTGGTGGCCATCTCACCATCCTCTCATTAGCGAAATTATCCACTTAACCTTTACAAACTTAATTCTGAAACATCCACCTGGATATTAATAAAATCTCATAAAATCAGATTTATAGAAAATTAGTGTTGGAAAAGATATTAAAGGACATATCCTTTGTGATGGTTAATATTGTCAACTTGATTGGATTAAAGGATGCAAAGTATTGTTTCTGGGTGTGTCTGTGAGGGCGTTGCAAGAGAAGATTAGCATTTAACGTTTAAGTCAGTAGACTAGGAAAGGAAGACCCACTCTCATGTGAGTGGGCACCATCCAACTGACTGCCAAGGCAGCTAGAAAAAGCATGCGGAAGAACGTGGAATAAGCCAGTTTTCTGAGTCTTCCGGCTTTTATCTTTCTCCCATGCTGGATACTTCTTGCCCTTGAACATCAGACTCCAGGTTCTTTGGCCTTTGGACTCTTGGACTTAAATCAGTGGTTTGCCTGGGGCTCTTGGGCCTGTGGCCACAGACTGAAGGCTGCACTGTCAACTTCCCTACTTTTGAGGCTTTGGGACTCAGACTGAGCCACTACTGGTCTCTTGTACCTCAGCTTGCAGACAGCCTATCATGGGACTTCACCTTGTGATCATGTGAGTCAATTCTCCTTAGTAAACTCCCTTTCATACATACATATATCCTATTACTTCTATTCCTCTAGAGAACCCTTACTAATACATCATCCAGTGATTTTTAAGTTGTGAACTATTGACATGTGGGCTGGCTTCTGTAAATCCATGTTGATTCAATAAAGGCATTTTATTTCATCTGTTTTACCTATTGGGATGACATACAGTATAAGATTTCCTTTGAGAAGAAGATATACCCTAAACCAAAGTATGAAATCCATTCATCTAGTTCAACCATTTTATATTATATATTGGGAAACTGAGACCCCAATCTGTTTAGTGGCTGTGACTTGCAAGAGGCACACAGCTAATTAGCAGCTAGTTAGTATAACTCTGTTATATCCTTCCTATTGCAAAAGACACAAACTCAAGTCAAACAGGCTTAAAGGAAGGAAATTTAGTTGACATGTAAATGAAAACTTTAAGAGTAGTTTCAAACAAAGCTGGATCCAGATGTCAAAAAATGACATCCAAGTGTCCTTCCTCTCTGTTTTTTGGTACCACTCTCCACCAGCTTGGCTTTATTCCCGGACAGGTTCTGTCCACAGAGTTGCCCTGAAGTGGTGACTTGAGATCTATACCCATCTGCCTCAAGTCTGGTAGAAAGAGAGTGTCTGTTTCACAGGCATTTCATCACATTTGAGCCAATATTTAGCCTCACTGGCTTGAATTACAACACTAAACCAATAATTGTGTCCAGGGAGATGGACTATGTGGATTAACTAGGCATAGCTCATATGCCTATGCCTTGAGCAGAAGGTTGCATGAGCCTACCCAATGGATGGACTGCAGAGGAAGAGTGGTTCTCCTAATAAAAACTGAAGCTCCATTCCACTCCAGAAGAAGTGGCAATGGATGTTCGAAGAACAAAATGTTCAAAGCACAAAATGTTCACTGTCCTTTATCACCTGACTCCCATCCAGAACTTCTCCACTAAGCCACTCTCTATTCTTAAAGTAGAATTGCAGTGGTACTCTCTGATGAAAGGCAGAAATGGCAGCAGGCAAATGCAAGAAACAGTCAAATGTCTCCTCTCTTCTTTTTCTATTCATTTCTCTTAAGAAAAAAATCTTCATCCCAGATATCCTCAGGATGCTAGATACCACCTGTTATAAGAAAAGCACCTAATGAATTAACTTACTTTCTCCAATGAGCTCTAACTTCTTCCTGGAGTCAGCCACAACTTGTTCCCTGGGCATTCAGTAGACAAGTCTATTATATCACTTGCAATCTGACTCAACAGTTTTTTCTGTTATGAGTATACCTGTGCTCAAGAGCACCTCAAAAGCAGACATTCTTTTATTTATCTCTATAACCTTAACACTTACCACAGTGTTTGGCACATTTCAAATGCTGAATAAATGTGGCTTATTTTTACAGAAATGATTTACAACAGCCTCCCCAAAATGAGTTCCCAGAACACAATCCTGTCAAATGTTCCAAGAAATGTTTCACAATCAGATACAGTTTGGAAACATTGTATGCTACAAAACCTCTTAGAAGTTCATGATTGGTGTTAGAGAAATGAAAATCAAACCATTATGAGATACTATCTCATACCAGTCAGAATGACATTATTAAAAAGTCAGCAAATAACAGATGCTGATGAGGTTGCCGAGAAAAGGGAATACTTATACACTGTTGGTGGGAAACTAAATTAGTTGATCTCTTGTGGAAAGCAGTATGGTGAGTCCTCAAATAGCTAAAAGCAGGACTACCATTTGACCCAGCAATCCCATTATTGAGTATATACCCAGGGGAAAATAAAGCATTCTACCATAAAGAACATGCATGTTAATGTTTATTGCAGCACTATTCACAATATCAAAAACATGAATCAGCCTAAATGCCCATCAGTGACAGAATGGATGAAGAAAATGTGATACACACACACACACACACACACCATGGAATATTATGCAGCCATAAAAAAGAATGACATCATGTCTTTTGTAGCAACATGGATGGAGCTAGAGGCTATTATCCTCAGCAAACCAACAAACCAACACAGGAACAGAAAAGCAAATACTGCATGTTCTCAGTTATAAATTGAAACTAAATAATGAGAACTTAAGAACACAAAGAAGGAAAAAACAGATACAGGGGTCTACTTGAGGGTGGAGGGTGAAAGGAGGGAGAGTACCAGTGAAGACAACTATTAGGAACTGGGCTTAATTCCTGGGTGATGAAATAATCTGTACGACAAACCCCCAAGACATGAGTTTACCTATGTAACAAACCTTCACATGTACCCCTGAACCTAAAATAAAACAAAAAAAAACTAAGAAAAATGAAAGGAAAAAGTAATTCATGATTGGTGTATCAGCATACCAGATGCTGTGATGTTGTCTTGGGATTAAAAAATGTGTTTCATTTTGTTTAGATTTGTTTGTAATATTCATAATTTATTTGAACTTAAATACTAATATCCAATGAGATCAATATGCCATGTAAGAGACTTGAGGAAACACTGCCTTTTTTCCATTTTTCTTAGGAGAAAGGGAAACATTTTTGTGGCAAGAAGTTACAAACAATAATACTTAACCAAATAAGATAGCCCTCTCACCCATTCACTCACTCAGCCAAGCCTCTACTTTGGTGGGTGCCTACTCTGTGAGAGGAAGGACTTCTGCCTTCTAAGAGTCTATGATCTCTTAAATGGAAACAGGCAGGTATATTCTGAAAAAATGGAATAAAATAATAAAATGTACTTCATCAAAAGTGAGTCAAAGCTATAATAAAGGTACAAATTGAACAGAATTCAAATAATACTAAATCATCCTATACTTACTAGAATTTGAGAAATGTCTTAGCAAAACAAACTAGGGTGATGGCTTACATAATGAGTCTGGGTATCAAAAGCCATGTGATTAGAAGACTCAGGAATGTCAAGTCTGAGCAGGAATAGAAAACAATTTGCCCTTTTGAATAATATGCTTGCTTGAAATTTACATTCTCTTCCCTTGTGATGCCCATAATGTTTCCAGATGTCATATGGTCTCTGGGCTTCTACTCTAGAGTTTTGAGGCTTTAGTGAACTGTGCAGAATGTCCATCTTCCAGGGCAGAAACAACTAAAAGAAACACAAAGGATAGCATAAAGTTTCAGGAGTAATATGTGTGATATTGCTGATTGCATATGAGGAAAATAAGAATCTGTGTTTCCTTTCTTACCTTCTTTCCTTCCTTTCTTTCTCCTCTTTTCTTTCTCTTTTTATTCCCTCCCTCCTTCCCTCTTTCCTTCCTCTTTTTTTTTCTTTCTTTGAATATCAATTGGCAAACGTTAATCAATATTTCTGAGTCAGAAACAAAGTACAAATTTGGTTCACAATATTCCAATATCGATTTTGCCAGCTGGGCACAGTGGCTCATGCCTGTAATCCCAGCACTTTGGGAGACTGAGGTGGGAGGAACGTTTTAGGCCAGGAGTTCAAGACCAGCCTGGGCAACATAACAATACCCCATTTTTCTTAATTAAAAAAAAAGGGGGGGTCTCACCAACCAAAGCACACACACATACACGTGTGTGTATGTGTAGTTAAATCGATAATAGGTGATTTTCTGATTCTTCAGTCAAAATATTTTAACTTTTTAAAATGCATTTAGCATTTTCATTCAAAAACATTTTCTAAATGCTTGCTCTGAATGAGAGGGACCATGCCAAGCACTGCAGCTATAAACAGAATGAGATACAGTGTTGGCCACAGTCCCAGTCCACAGCTCACAGTCAGGTGGGAGAGACCCATGATCATAATATAATAACTTGGTAATGTCTATAAATATAAATAACTGCAAACCTGGGGTGAGTCAGAAAAATCTCAAAAAAACAAGGGGCATTAAAGCTAAATGTTGAAGTATAAGGAATAGTTTTTAAAAATCTAAAATGTATAAAAGTTTCATTGTTGACAATAATTATGATTTTTTAAAAATTTTCTATAGCACCACTCTAACATGAATCTCTGCTTTACTTTTCACTCTCTTGGGATTTGTTTAATTTCCTTGTATTCCCAAGTTACCACAGAAACTGTTTTCTGTTGGCACATTGGCATGCTTCTCTATCTTGGGCATTTGCTTTCTTTCATTCTATTTTGACTTCACTTTTCTTGAATAACATGTGGCTGCAATAAACAAATGCAGCTCCTTAAGTGTTTCTGACAGGTTTGGCGTGATTAAATCAACTTATGGAAATGCCTTGAGACAAGCTGAATGCTTTTCTTTAAGAAAGTTACAGGCTTGCTTGCTTGCTTGCTTTTTTTCTTTCTTTCTTTCTTTCTTACTTACTTTCTTGCTTGCTTGCTTTCTTCTTTCTTTCTTTCTTTCTTTCTTTCTTTCTTTCTTTCTTTTTAAACTTACAAGCTTTTTAAGTTGAGCAAGAGAATGTGAAAGGAGCACTAATATAAGATTGGGTTCTTCTGTTGACTCTAAGGGAAAATGTACACCAAGAAAATGACAATAATTCTTTAAAACCTACCAAGTAATTACATTGAATATCTGATACATACGACATAATGAAGCTTTAATACATTTTAATTGCCTAAGTACGACATTTTTCACACATAATTTTAAAAATAGAGGTAAACAAAAAGAATGAGAAAAACTTAAAAATCACTGCAGTCTTAATGCCAAGATAACTACAATTATATTTTGGAGATTTTTTTCAGATTCTTTTCTATACATTTATTTATTTGCATAAATATGTATTTTGACAAAAACATGGGTTCCTATTGTGAAACCTCTTTTGTGACCTACTTTTTCCATTTAGAAATGGGCCATGACATCTTTTTATAAATATACATATTTCCACACTGTCATTTTTAATACTTGTGTTAATTATGTAAACAATATACTATTGTTATTAATTTGAGATTTTACAAATAGGAATCTCACTTCAATAAACATTAGTATGGCAACATCTTTGCATGTAATTTTAATTACTTAACAAAAATTCCCCGTAGAATTGCTCAGTGAAGGTACATACGCTTTTGTAAGAAGTTTTTGAGACAAAATGCCTAATTCTTCATTAGAAAAGTCCTGTCAGTGAAAACACCCTTCAGTAAGATATAACAGTGTTCATTTCTCCTCATTTTTGCCAACAACAAATATGGTTTTGTCTGTATTTTGCCAATATGACAGACAATGATATTCATTGTTTTAAGTTTCATTTCTTTGATTACTAGTAAAGGTGAATACGTTTGTCTTTTATTTATTAGTTATAGTTTTTCTTCTGAGGGTTAACTATGTCCTTTGGAAATGTCCAGTGAAAAGTTATGGACTTTTAAAGGAGATATATGCTTTGAAAATTTCAGCAATGAAATGCTGTACCAAAGAATTTTATATTGTCATTGCTTCCTGAGCTGCTACTGGGGCATAAGAAAAGGGGAATTTCTTCCTCTTGTATTTCTTTGATATTCACTGATACTCATGATCTTGAAATTGTTAAACTACAGGCCAGTTATTTGGTAAAATGTCCTCAATTAGGGTTTGTCGGCCTTTTCTTCATTGTTAGACTCAGGTTATGCATCTTTGCCAGGAGTATCACAGACGTCCCTTACATTCTGAGATTTTTGTGACTCATCCCAGGTTTGCAGTTATTCATATTTATGGACATTACCAAGTTATTGTATTATGGTGGTGGGTCTCTCCCACCTGTGAGCTATGGACTGGGACTATGGCCAGCACTGTATCTCTCATGTGTTCTCCCTGTGTATCATATATCAGGCCCTATGTGGTTTTGATGTCACATTAGTGAGGATGTGAACTGGATGAAAGCAGCATCTCAGGTTGCCCCACTATAAAGTTATTCCTTTGTACTTAGCAAGTGTTTGGTAGGGAAGGATTTTGAGATTGTGTTAATATTATGTACCTCATCAAAATGAATTATTTTGCTTCATTTATTTGTGACCATATGAACTCATGGATCTCAGTTTTACTCAGGTTATATGATTTATTACTATATTTATTTACTTAATTCTCAAATTGTTCTGGATTAACCAAAGGGAATCCTTAAACATGGCTATGATTTCCCAGCACATTTTGAGCATTTCTTTATTTTCTTTAACAGTAAGATGTTCCAAGCTAGGCTTGTACTTTTCTTGCCCCAGTCTGCAATTAGTTATTCTTCAAAGAGCCTTGATTCTTTCTGGCAGAGAATGGTCTTTAGAGGACAAAATCTGAGGAGCTAGACTTGTTCATTGCTCTTGTGGTGTTGCTACTAGACTCTCTCATTGGACAGAAATGGGGAATATTGGTAGAATACACACACACACACACACACACACACACACACACACACACAAATATACACACATAAAAACATTTACATCTAAATGTCTATTTCTATGTACGTACATTGAAACGCAAGTTCACAATAATACTGTAATTCTAATCCAACACCAGAATGTATTCTAGTTTTCTCCCTTTCCATATTTGTGACTCTGTTTTCCAACGTTAAGAAATTTGCTTCTATTATCCTTATATATTTACTGGTTTCACCCAACCTTTATGTAACTCAGCTCCCATAGTTGCTACCAACTCTTTCTTGTGTGAATGCCCTCATCACCCTACTCAGGGTATTACTTGGCTCAGGGTTCCAGTACCTCACACTGGGATGCCCATTTCCACAAATGCCCTTCTCTATCTGCTGAGACTCTGATACCCTACTCCAGGCTTCCCCACTCTAGGAACATTCTTTGTACCTTTCTCTTGTTTCAGTACTGCATAGCAACCTTCCTTCCTGTGGGTGACCTCACTGTTCTCCTTAAGACTTTGACCCCTAAACAGCGGTTCCTTTCTCACCCAACTAAGGTACGTCATGACACCTTGAGCTAGGCAACCATCTACAGGGAAGTACTCTTCCCCCAGCCTGGACAGTACATCCTGAGCCAGGCAGCCCTTCACCAGGACGCCCTGCTCAGTTCACTCAACCTGTAACACCTGACACCCTATGTGAGTTCTGGCATCCTCACTGGGCTGCCTTCCTACACAGACATCTCTCTTCCTTCTGCACATTTTTCAGCATTCTACACTGGGCAACCACCTGCTGACATGGACACCCTCCTTACTCTGCTCAGCGGCCCTATATCCCTCCCAGGTGTGGAGACCCACCCTGCTGTGCATCTCCTAATTGCTTTTGGACTGAATTTCTCAAGAAGAAAAAAAAAAATAGAAGAGAAAAAGGAAGAGGAAGAGGATAATGGCATTTTAAAGAAAGTGAATTTATAGAATTCTTACCCTGATGTTTTATCACTTATAAATGGGCCTTTCCTTATATAGCAGAAATGTACTTAATGTCATTAATCAAAAAAAAAACGTTGTGGGTTTTTTTTTTATTTTTTAAAAATGAGGTAGTTGAAGAATGAGAACGTTCAAATCATATATTCACTGGTGGGGAAAAAGGGACTCTGAAGTATTCATCTATGCTGGACAAGTAGATTACAGCAGAAGCAAATATTTTATTCCTAGTGACAATTTAGTAAATTTTTCTAATTCTAAGAGGTGCCTACATTATGTAATTATTCACATCTTAGGCTTTTTCTGGGTCACTGCTCCCTTTTGAGAATCCAATGAAAACTATAGCTCTTTTCAGAAAAACGTACATACTCACTTAGAAACACACATACACACACACTTTGCATCCAAACTCTTTTATAGAGAATATTTGACCTCCTAGTTAAAAACAGAAATAGATATTTCAATAATGTCAATATTTGCCTACATAAATATAACACAGGCACTCAATCTTTGCAACCAAACTAAGCTAGGCTTGAGAACATCTCTGCCACTTACTTGATTCATAACTTTGACCTTAACTTCTCTGAGCCTTATTTATAAAATGGATATAATAATTACCTCCTGCCTGTTGTGAAAGCTTGAGTTTATGTAGCATTTATGGTTGCTTAGTATGAGTCCATTTTTATTATGTGACTATTTGGAACCCTCTGAACACTTCGAAGGATGCTTCAGCTTTTCACTGCATGCTTAGTGCCATCCTGAATGGACTTCTGAGAGGCCAAGTTTATTCAGTTCCTATCCTATTGGTCCTGTTGTCAGAAGGTATCTCCATATTGAGAATTTTTAAGCTGTGAAAGAACTGATAGTGTGAAATATGTGTTGATGCTTGCATTAAAATCCAAGATTCCAACCTACAGGCCTTCGGAGGTCCTCTGTGAGAGTAAGGCTGAGGGAAGTGACAGGAAATGGCAAAGCCTGTAGAAATTCTCCTAAAAGTAGCAGTTCTTTCATGGCTCTAGATCAATGCTCCAGTGAAGGAATGTGAGCATTGGTTACCAGATTATAGGAGTCTTTCAGAGAATTCAAAAATTTAGGTTTCTTTAATACATCTTCCCATTTTAGCACATTGTGTGGTCCATTAATTTACAACGTCTGCTGTAAGTGGAGACATTCCTAAATGTATGTCAACAGTGGTCTACAGTTTGGGATTAAAAAAAAAGGACAAGCATAACTACATAAAAATATTTGTTAACATCAGTGAGGATTTTTCTATGATCATAAGTCTATTTAAGATAATAAACAGAGAAAGCAGAACCTTAGTAACCTCCTCAGCAAGTATCCAGGATGTCCATAAAATCTAAAGAGAAAGGTAATAGTCATTCTATTTTTATAGCTTAAAGATGGCACTGATGGCATTATGTATGTATATTTACCTGTTTTCAAGATTTATGGACAACATTGTACTATTAAAAAAAATTCAAAAGTTACATAATCATAAAGTACCTTCAATAAATAGCCATAATTTAAACTTCAAGTATATTTATAAATACTAGAAGCCAACAGTGGCATATGTTCTATATAGATTGCTTTTATGTTTATTCAATTGTGACTAATCTAAGTAAATTATGACTTATCAAAAGGATAACACTTTTATTTAAACATCCTCATTTCTGAAAGCAATTCAAGATATAGCTTTTTTTTTTTAATTGAACAAGATTAAAGCAAAACGACACAAAATTTTCCTAGGAAAAAATTGCTAACTTTGCAGCTGGGCACAATGGCTCATGTCTAAAATCCCAACGCTTCGGGAGGCCAGGGTGGGAGGATGGCTTGAGCCCAGAAGTTTGAGATCAGTCTGGGCAACATAGTGTTATCCCATCTCTACGAAAAAAAAATTGCTAACTGAATTTTACTATAAATTATTAAAATGAATTTCCCTCAGGTAATATATTCCTTTCTTCCAAAGAATGTGTTTTGAACATGTTTTTGTGTGTTTTCCTTGTCTGGTCCTATAAAACTAGAATGGCAACAAATATTCAATTCAACAATATGGTCTTTAAACACTACCAAGATACCAATGAAATACAACTACAAGCAAAATTAAGATAATCTTTAACAAAAAACTAAAATTTTAAAAGTCTTAGTTAACTCTTTAAAAATCTTAGTTAACTCAAGTAAAGAAACAATTTTTTTCTGACAGTTTTACTGGCACTAATTATGACATCTTTCCCATGTGTTTACCCATTCCACTGTTTAGCTACCATAGCTTACCATAGTTACCATAATAACAGTATATATATATAGAAAAATTATAGTCAATATAAACCTCATATACAACGTGAGTCTTTTTTTTAAAAATACTGCTCTTCAGAATCTTAAAATGTCAAAATTTAGGGCTTTCAGAACTGAATTATCAAAAACAGCTCTTTTCCCTCAAGAGGCCATGAAAAAATATTATCTAAGGAAGTCACTAAACAGACCATTTAGCTCAGTAGATAGCAAACAACTCCCTAGAAAAACTACTAGATAGAAAAACAACTCCCTAGGAAAAGAAAATACATCAATAAAACAGATAGAAAAATTAGTGCATTTCATTAAACAGAACTTCAGCAAGCAAGGCACTGGTTTTCAGATATAGGGATCATTATCTGAAATGAGAATCATTAAAGCCTAAGATATAAAGTTTTAGTACTTTTAAAAAGCACTTATTTGTTTCTTTTCCTGCAAACATGTCCTGGGTCCCAAGGAGCAGGGACACAGAAGCGTGGATTTATTTGGAATAGTTATGGCAGAGGAGACCTTACAAACATTCCTGGATGAAACCCTAGGCAGGCTTAAAGGCCTTAAAGAAATTCCTCACTAAATTCTAACATGGTGTGGCCACACTTGTATAGGACATGCATGGCATATTCATGCTAAGAGGGCCTGGGACAGCTCCCAAGAACCCCCTGATGTCCCAAGTAATACGGTGAAGTATTCAATTCTTTTTATTAATTGTAAGATGACACCAGAAATGCCAAAGAGAAAGAAACAATGAAAGAAAGAGTAAGAGAGTTAGAGAAAGAGAGAAATGACCTGAAAGAATGCTGGAACAAGGAAGGAAATAGAGAAAGTAAAATGATCACCAGAGAGAAGAAAATGTATTATCCTAGAACATCTTCTGGCGAAAAAAAAATACTGATTAACTAAAGCTGGCAAGAAAAATGATTCAGCAGCCAATATCAACAAGAATGAAAAGCCAGAATGATATGGCTTCCCAAGAGGAACTGATACTTCATAACCTCCCCCTAAAACATGGGGTAGTCACAGAGATTTTTAAAAAAAGGAGGAAAACTCTGGATGACTTCAAGAACATCTGAATTATCTATGACAATGTTTCTATGATAAACTATAAAATAAACAAGCAATCACTCAATTGACAAAAGTTATGTTTGCCCTCGGTAGAATCAGAACTTTAGGTATGGTTAAGTTCAATTATTTTTAAAATAAAGAAAAATTATGTTTTCTGCATTCCTAAGATTTGTGGATTAAAAATTTATATTGACACAATTTGTATTATCAATACACCTTTAGGTTTTCTTTTAGATATCTTTCCATTCAAATATTATAGCTGCTTTGGCTTTGAGTGCAGGTGGTTCACAAAAATCCAACTCATATTGTCAAGTATTTTTTCACTTGCCATAATAACAGCAATAATAACAATGAATAACAATAACAATTATATAGCAGTTTCTAAATGTCAGGAATGGCTGTAAGTGCTTTAAATATACAAATTCATTTAAGCTTCACAAACATCTCATGAAGTAGATTTCTTTGTAATACCATTATACTAGATAAAGAGACCATGGCACAAAAAGTAAATCACATGCCAGGAAGTGGCAGAACCAGACCACGACCCAGGCAAGCTCCATAATGTGTGCTCCAAGTCCCTATGTCTCTTTCATGAGTCTTTGAAAACTTTGCTTCTAAGACCTTACACACTGTCTGGCACATAAGCATTTAAAAGATACTGATGAAATTAATAGATGACTTTAGGGTATCATTCTAAAATTACTTATGTGCCATCACTAATTTAAAAGCTTGTCCTAAAAATCATATTGAACCAAAAATGAGCTCACATAGCCAAAGCAAGACTAAGCAAAAAGAACAAATCTGGAGGCATCACATTACCTAACTTCAAACTATACTATAAGGCTGCAGTCACCAAAACAGCATGGTACTGGTATAAAAATAGGCACATAGACCAAGGGAACAGAATAGAGAACCCAAGAATAAAGCCAAATACTTATAGCCAACTGATCTTCGACAAAGAAAACAGAAACATAAAGTAGAAGAAGGTCACCCTATTCAACAAATGGTACTGGAATAATTTTCAGGCCACATGTAGAAAAATGAAACTGGATCCTCATCTCTCACCCTATACAAAAATCAATTCAAGATGGATCAAAGACTTAAATCTAACACCTGAAACCATGAAAACTCTAGACGATAACATCAGAAAAACCATTCTAGACATTGGCTTAGGCAGCGACTTCACGATCAAGAACTCAAAAGCAAACACAACAGAAACAAAAATAAATAGATGGGACTTAATTAAACTAAAAATCTTCTGCACAGCAAAAGATATAATCAGAAAAGTAAACAGACAATCCACAGGGTAGGAGAAAATCTTCACAAACTATGCATTCAACAGAAAACTAATATCTAGCACCTATAAGAAACTCAAACAAATCAGCAAGAAAAAAAATATCCCATCAAAAAGTGGGCTAAGGACATTAATATACAATTCTCAAAAGAAGATATACAAAATGCCAACAAGCATATAATAAAATGTTCAACATCACTAATTATCAGGGAAATGAAGATCAAAACCACATTGCAATACCACCTTACTCCTGCAACAAAGGCATAATCAAAAAATAATAGATGTTGGCATGTATGTGGTAAAATGAGAACACTTTTATACTGGTGGTGGGAATGTAAACTAGTACAACCACTATGGAAAACAGTGTGGGGATTCCTTAAAGCAGTAAAAGTATATCTACCACTTGATCCAGTAATCCCACTAGTAAGTATCTACCAAGAGGAAAAGAAGTCATATGACAAAGATACTTGCACATGCACATTTATAACAGCAAATTCACAATTGCAAAAATATGGAACCATCCCAAATGTCCATCAACCAAGAAATACATAAAGGAAATATATATATATATATATGCACCATGGAATACTGCTCAGCCATAGAAAGGAACAACATAATGGCATTCACAGCAACCTAGATGGAATTGGAGACCATTATTCTAAGTGAAGTACTCAGGAATGGTAAACCAAATATCATATGTTCTCATTCGTTAAGTGGAAGCTAAGCTATGAAAACATAAAGACTTAAGAATTATACAATGGACTTCAGAGTTTTGAGGGAAAGGGTGGGAGGGGGTGAGGAACAAAAGACTACACTTTTGGTATAGTGTACACTGCTTGGATGGTGGGTACACCAAAATCTCAGAAATCAGCACTAAAGAACCTATCCATGTAACCAAACACCACCTGTTCCCCAAAAACCTACTGAAATAAAAATTTAAAAAATAAAATAACATATTTCCTCTAGGAAAAAAAATATGTAAAATCTTATCCTATTGCTCAACAGTTAAATGGTATTAAAAGTAACATTGTGAAAAACAACCAGATTAAAAAAATGGGCCAAAGACTTAAAAGATGTCTCTCCATAGACAGTATAGAGACAGTAAATAAACATCTGAAAAGAAGCTCCACATCATATGTCCTTCAGGAAGTGTAAACTAAAACAGCAATGAGATAGCACTACATACCTATTAGAATGGCCAAAATCCAGAACACTGACAATACTAATGCTGAAGAGGATGTGGAGCAACAGAAACTACCACTCATTGCTGGAGGAAATACAAATAGTACAGCCACTTTGGAGGACAGTTTGGTATACTCTTCCCATAATTTCTAACAGTCTCACTCTGCTCAAAAGGAGTTGAAAACTTACATCCACACAAAAATCTACACATGAATGTCTACAGCAGCTTGATTCATAATTTTCAATTTGGAAGCAGCTATAATGTCCTTCAGTAGGTAAGTTAACCGTGTTATATATAGTCTATGGAATATTATTCAGTGCTGAAAAGGGGAGTTATCAAGTCATGAAAAGATATGAAGAAACTTAAATGCATGTCACGAAATGAAAGAAGCCCATCTGAAAAGGCTACATGCTATATGAGTCCAACTATATAACATTCTGGAAAAGCCAAAACGATCAAGACAATAAAAAGATCAGTATTTCCAGGGGTTGCAGTAGGAGAGTCAGGCATTGGAGGATTGAATAGACAGAGCATAGAGGACTTTTAGGGCAGTAAAATACTCTATATAATACTATCATGTTCATATATATGTTTCAAAACCCACAGAATGTACAACACTAGCAGTAAACCCTAATGTAAACTATGGACTTTAGGTGACTATGATGCATCAATATAGCCTCTTCAATTGTAACAAACATACCTTTCTGGTGAGGATGTTAATAATGGGGCAGGTGATGCATGAGGAACACTCTGTACCTTCCTCTCAATTGTGCTGTCAAGGTAAAACTGCTCTAAAAAGTAAAGTCTTTATTAAATACATAAATAAATACTATGATGGCCATTTTTATATATTAGATGTTTTCCTTAATTTTGACATACAACTTAAACTACGTGTCTAAAAGAGAATTATTAGGCCGAGGCGGGTGGATCATGAAGTCAGGAGTTCGAGAGCAGCCTGGCCAACATGGTGAAACCCTGCCTCTACTAAAGATAAAATAATTAACTGGGCATGGTGGCACATGCCTGTAATGCCAGCTACTTGGGAGACTGAGGCAGGAGAACAGATTGAACCTGGGAGGTGGAGGTTGCAGTGAACGGTGATCGCTCCATTGCACTCCAGCCTGGGTGACAGAGTGAGACTCTGTCTCAAAAAAAGAATATGAGTGCCCATGTCTCTTTATAATTGTCACCAATAATTGCTTTCCAGACAATAATAAACCATTAGTATTAACAATAGTTAATAATGTATAATAACTAATATTTAATCACCAATTTTCCAGCCAATAACTGTTTATTATAAATTATATTCTTATATAATTATGTTATTACATAATAATTACACCGTTAAATATATTATTATATAACAAAGGCGACAATAATAATGGTACTAATTATTAACATTATTATAAACTCTCTGGAGTTTATAATTATTACTCTTATATTATATTATAAACTCTCAGGAATTTCCAACTCCTGAGAGCCTACTCAAGCGAGTGGGCTCCAGCATGTGTATTAAGAGGCACAATGCGTTTAACTGGCATATGACCTCCTAGGGACTTTTGACTGGTAAAGGAAAGAACGCCTGAAGTGAGCATATGTACAACTCCAGTACACACACTGCGCATGTTCCCCTCCCAAGTGCCAGCAGGCCCCTGAATCTGTAGACAGCCCATGGCCAGAAGAATCAGGGAGAAGGGATGTAAGACCCCAGAAGCAAGATGTCTCTTGGCCCTCTTCTGCCCGCACTTCCTTTCACTCCTGTTCTAAAGCTTTTTAGTAAACTTCACTTCTGCTCTGAAACTTGCCTGGGTCTCTCTCCTTCTGCCTTTTGCCCTGAGTCAAATTCTTTCTTCTAAGAAGGCAAGAATTGAGGTTGTTGCAGACCCCTAGGCATTCGCTGCTGGTAACAGTTTGAATCTGCATTTCTTGGATTACTAATGAAGTTAAATAAGGTTTTTTGCAATGTTTATTGGCCTTTTGTATTTCTTTTGTCTTTGTTTCACTGCCTTTTTAAGTATAATCTAACTCTAAATTTTAAACTATTTGTTTTTTCTTATTTTGCAAAATGTTTCTGTTTGCCTAGAAAATATATTGCTATTTTCTTTTGTAATAAGCTATCTAACAACAAGTCTCCCATCCAGAACAAGTAGCAGGATAAGGGCACCAAGGGGCAATTCTAAGAAAATCAAATCTTCTACACAAGGAGCATATAGTTCCAAGTTCCACTTCCCTCCCTTAGACGAACAAACAAATAAATAAATAGAGGCTTAAGTTGAATATGTATAATTGAAGCAAGTTAAAAGACATAAAGCACAAATTGAGCAAATAGCTTCAGGGGACATGTATTTATTCATGACCATTAGTGTTCCAAACCATAAATCTATTTAATTAGATTTAATTACAATACTGCTCAAGACAACACAAAGGTGATAAAAATCTGAGAGTGATATTTTATATATTGCTAGAGGGATTGTCTGTTTATGCAAATAACTGACATGCCTTTGCTCAAAAGTACTAATTGAATGAACTGTTAAAACTATATGGCTAATGAGGGAAGTGAGACAGGAAGAGGCCGAATTCTTCAAATTTCTTTTTGAAGAAGAAAAGAAGGCTCTTCTGCCTTCTTTTCTACTGGGACCTATGACTCACCAAGCAAAGTAGAATGAAATAGCCTAAGCATTCAGGGAATGGGAAGCACTCCAAATCTTCATTTTTCTCAAACATTTAACAAAGTTAACTACCGCCTTCCTACTTGATATTCCTATATTTATCTGGCTGTTGCATGATAATGTATCTATTTACAGGTCTTTTTCACCTACAAAGCTCATTGAAGTCAAGGAACACGTCTGGCTCATCATCTTATTCCTAGTATCTATAATAGTCTTTGCCATATGAGAGGTATTCAGTAAAACGGTTGAATGTGGGAATAAACGGTCACTAGGAAACACTTACAATGCCAATAATAATAGCTTTCATTATTCTAACTTTGAAAGACATTTTTAATCATATATTCTAAAATAAAAATCTAGCCTTGATCATTTCAGGCTATGTCCCTTGCACTGGTGATAGCTCCGTAAAATTTCTATACTCTGTCACGGCCAACTGACCATGATGAATCAAAAAGGAGAGCTTTGGGGATCAAGATGCTAACAGTAAATAAAATATCAGATCCAGATACACAAAGTGGTCATAAGACTCTCAAATCTCCAGCCACCACTTTACATTTCTATTGTGAGGGATAAACAAGGGACCTTGTGACATTTGAAAATATTGATTAGTTTGTCTCTCTGCAAACTGATTCTCTAAATGATCACCCTGAGTAGAATATAAACTAATGCCTTCAAACGTTTGGGCAATTCCAGCCTGCAATACACTGTGTACACACCTACCTGTTCCCCGCAGAGATGTACTCTCCCCATCAAATCTTCCATGCGTGTACAATGGTTGTTCATCCTTGTATTCATTCATACAGCAATAATAACTGAGCACTTTGTCATCCTAAAGACGACAGGATGGCTAAATAGTAGAAAGGAAAGCTTTGTTTTTGATGTCATTTTACACGTCAGAAAGAGAAAGTCTCCAGCATAAATTTAAGGTGTTTTCCAAAGAATGAAAGGACAGATTGGGTTTTATGCCTCACAGGGCTCACATCATGCATATCTAGTAGGTTTAGGGAAAAGCTATACAGATGTACAAGAGGAGCTGAGTGCACGATGATTACATATACAAGTATGTAACATATATCCAATGTTCACTTTAGGGCAGGGTTTTAGCATTAAAATGAGGGGGAATTTGGCTTTTAGTGTCAAAAGGTGAACTGTAGGACACAAAGACAATTTGTGTGTATCCTCTATAAGCTGGCTGAAACTGGCCTAAGGTATGCAATAGGTTTTGAGAAAAGAATATAAGGCCAGTCCTCTTTCCAATCAGAGTTGGAGCTGATAGCTCCTGTTGTTAGGGAGTTTAGCCATAAGAATTTAGGAATTTACTATACCAGCCAGGCCCTGAAACTTCAACCTATAACTTTGTTTCTTTAACATTTGTTTCTTTAATATCAACATACCTACAGTTGATAAGTAGGCATCTATTTTGGTTTCTCAGATCACAATCTACTATTTCAACACTGTAGTAACCTCTGAATACCATAATTTCTAAACTTGCCAAGTGACATTGCACATCCTAGAGACAAAGAAAATAAGCCGGTATTTTCCAACCTTGTGCATATTGTAGTACACAGAGAAAGTGCAGGTATTGCCCAGAAGCAGATAAACCTGCTTCTGCTGGCCACCCCAGCCTTGCTCACCTGATCCTAGGTTTAAGGAATGAAGCATACCTACGTTAACTCTGTATAAGATGGATGCCAAGTCAAGTCACCAGACACAACTTGAGGTTGAATCTAATGTCTATCTCCAGGTCCCATTTGCCTAGTTTCCACATAACTTTAGTCAAATTCAGCAATACCTCAAGAATGAAATTCATGATTTTTCTCCCTGTCCCTTCTTCATCCTAAAGTTGATGCTGAAGAGATTTAAACTTCAGGAGGTTAAATGCTGCTGGGTCATCAGTGGTATATACGAGCAAATAAACATTTAAAATAAGAGGCTTAATTTTTCCTCTTAAAAGTTAAGAGATGGCCAGGTGCGATGGCTCATACCTGTAATCCCAGCAATTTGAGAGGCCGAGGTGAGTGGTTCATGAAGTCAGCAGTTTGAGACCAGCCTGCCCAACATAGCAAAACCCTCATCTCTACTAAAAATACAAAAAATTAGCAAGGCGTAGGGGTGGGTGCCTGTCATCCCAGCTACTTGGGAAGCTGAGGCAGAAAAATCGCCTCAACCCAGGAGGCAGAAGTTACAGTGAGCCGAGATTATGCCATTGCACTCCAGCCCAGGCAAGAGTGCCAGACTGTTTCAAAAACAAA
The DNA here is from genome assembly GCA_004027715.1 of Plecturocebus donacophilus. Classification (NCBI taxonomy): domain Eukaryota; kingdom Metazoa; phylum Chordata; class Mammalia; order Primates; family Pitheciidae; genus Plecturocebus; species Plecturocebus donacophilus. The sequence goes on from PVKP010014781.1 coordinate 20,192, forward strand.
AGAAGGTAAGAGACATCCCCCTTCCTTTTCTTTGAGCATTTTCCTTGGTAACCTTGTAATTGTAAATGTATGTACATCTTTTTATAAATCTCCCTTGCCAGTTCTGCAACCCAGAAATTTCTTTTTCAAGGACCTGGGAACCAACCCCTAAGTGATATAGCACCCCATCTTCCAGTTTCTATGAGAGGGTAGGCAACTAACTTCTCCAGGCACCTGGCTCCAAGTTGCAAAACTACTTTCTGTCATTAAGTTATAGAAAGTGCATTGCCCTCTGTATAAAGCCAGTTATGTAACACACATGTTCACTCCAATTACCAGATAAATTTAGGATAAACTATGTGTGGCAAATGGTGCTGTCAAGTCCTCTTACTTGAAGACTATTATTTATCTTGAAAATATGTATGTAATGGGTTCTATCTGCTTGACTACATAAAAGAGTGAGATTTCTTTCCATCTTTGCAATATCTTAGCAGATTGTCTGTGATGTACATCACATTCTCGTTTAATGCCTATTCAAAAACAAAAACTGTTTTCTTTCTAAACTACCTTTGTGCGGAGGTTTTCTGGGTCAGAATATTTTCCTTTTAATTACATTTCCCCAGCAGGAAGGAGTCATCTTTCTTTTGGTTTTTGCTTGTCTCTTGATTTAAATGATGTTTTTTGTTTTGTTTTTGTTTTCCATCTGACACGGAAGCATGTTCTATACTATGCTGGTAATCTACTAGGATGTAGCTCTGCCATCAGCCATCCCTGGTGGGATGGATCAATTCAGCTGCCCTAGTTGTCATAGCCTGGCCACCAGCCCCTTGCCTGCTCAGGGACTCCTTTCTCTCAGCTAATGTCCGTATGAGATTGAGGATCCACAGGTACTTTTTGATGCCTCCTGTGACAGTCTGGGAAGTCTTCAACCTTCTCCTGCCAAGACATACTGTATCACTATTTCTGCTCTCTGTTACAACATGATGAGGTGCTATGAGGTTCACTTTTTCCTAGGCCTTACACGTCTCAGAGATTCCCAAATTCTCACACATCTACTATCAAGATCTGGCTCAGGCTGGAGTGAGGGGCAGGGCACAGAGCTCCCATACCATCTAACGCTTCTTTCTAGACTCTTCTCTCCTCCCCAGCACCAAAGGTCTTTTATCTCGTAGAGAGAAAGAAATAGGTTAAAACAAACACACAAACAAACAAAAAATACCTGCCTAATTGTAGCTTCTTTGAAATATTTTCCTGACTTACATTGCAAATGTGCCTTTTAAACATCAAAGATAAGGACTTTAACATATTTGTCTTCTATTTTGAGGATATCTACATAGGAAACAGATTACAAACGAATCATGGACGGGGTGGGGAATAATCTATCACAGCCCAACATATCATACACTACATATATGATTAGGGAGAAAGTCTCAGCTTCTCTCTGAGCCTGGTGTGGTGGGTCACTCCTGCAATCCAAGCTACTCTGGAGGCTGAGATGGGAGGATCACTTGACTCCAGTAGTTTCAGAGAAGCCTAGGCAACACAGTGAGACTCCATAAATGGGGCATAATTGCACACACCTGTAGTCTCAGCTACTCAGGAGGCCAAGGCAGGAGTTCTCAGGAGTACTCAGGAGGAACTCCAAAGCAGGAGGCCCAGGAGTTCAAGGTTGCAGTGAACTGTGATTGTGTCATTGTGCTACAGTATAAGGAATGCAATGAGATCAGGTCTCTAAAAAATAAATTAATTAATTAAAACTAAAATTAATAAATTAGCTGGGCTTGGTGGACCAGTAATCTCAACTACTCAGAAGGCTGAGGCAGGAGGATGGCTTCAGCCCAGGAGTTATGATCATGCCACTGCACTCCAGCCTGGGCAACAGAGCAAGATCCCATATCTAAATAAATAAATAAATAAATAAATAAATAAGCATCTAAAATTCCTTTCAATTAATATCGGTTTCAATTTGTAGATTTAATAATGATTATTTGTATTTCTTTCATCTTTATAGCACTTGCACAATGGCCTTTTATTTATGGCAAAAACCTCAGACTTTTTTTTTAACTTTCTAGAAAGAAACACCAAATTTAGTGGGTTTCCTGTTTGGAGTTTTTTTTTTTTTTTTTTTTTTAAAAAACAGTTCACCCTGGTAGAAGCAAGGACACTAAAGAGTCATTTAAGAACCTAAAAAAATCAACTGCAGAACCATTGTGAGGACTAAAGAATCAAATCAATATGATCTCCTGGCCTCTAGACTAAATAATGTGATGAAAAACCTGCAAGCTAATAAAAATCAATACATGTTCATCTCTGTGTAGAAAAACCCAATATATTCAGAGCTCCTCTAACTTACCACCTAACAAAATGTATTGCAAACTTTGTATCAATAGAGGTAAAATATGTTAAGGAACATGGCAGTGAGGAGTCATTTTACTCAAGCAGTTCTTCAATACTCCATCACAGAACTTGACTCCAGCTATTCACAAAGTATGGAGTACATTCTCCTATATGGAAAGTGACCAAATTTTTTGAGAGGAGGCATAGCAATTGCCAATCTACCCATCTTCTGTACCTCTATCTGTCTTTGCTTGGTCTAACAGTGCCTGCCAAGCAAGGCTCAGAGAATCCAATAACATCATTAAAAAACTTCTTGGCATGACGCTGCTCATGAGAGCTAAGAAAAAGAAACCAAACAATTTGATAGTGCCATCAGGCATGCCCACACAATAATTTTTTAAAAGAGGAATCAGACATATATGAGAAAGTCAGAGATCTGTACATCTCAGGTTACATGTGTCTTAGCCTAAGACAGAAATGCTCTGGAATTTACAGTATTAATTGGATTCTTTCAAAATAATTAGCACCAATATTCATTTTGTATCTACTACAAGAATGTCTAAAAATGGTCAGAACCTGATTTTTGGAAGCAGGAACTAGGCAAATAAAGATACCTGATAATTTTTTGTTTTATTATTATTTAACTAATAAGTATTGAGAGTTGTATAAGATACTAGAGATACAATAGTGAGATTCATTTAAAGTCATGACACTATTTCTAGTGAACTTTTAATCTACAAAAGACGTGTGTTTTTAATCAGAAAATGAATATAAATAAAAAGAAAAATTAAAACCCTATTGTAACCTATTAAGTTGTTGCCTACTCCTACAGACCTTTTTCTATTTGGAAACAATTTAAATCCACAAAAGTACAAAGGATAACATGACAAATGTTGATGTGTATGTAGTGTTTTTTTTCCTCTGTCACCTTAGCTAAGCTGGACATGCATTTCCTAGCATTCTCTTTCCCATCAGATTCCAGATAAAGGCTGAACATAAGAAAATACTCATAAGCTTTGGAAAGTAGAAGTGAAGCAGCAGCAATTCAGCTGCATTTTTTTGTAAATTAAAAATTACAGTGGCTCATGCCTTTGACACCAGCACTTTGGGAGGCTGAGATAGGCAGATCACCTAAGGCTAGGAGTTGGAGACTAGCCTGGTTAACATGGGGAAACCCCATCTCTACTAAAAATACAAAAATCAGCCGGGCATGGTGGCACATGCCTGTAATCCCAGCTACTTGGGAGGCGGAGGCAGGAGAATTGTTTGAACCTGAGAGGTGAAGGTTACAGTGAGCTGAGATTGTGCCACTGTACTCCAGCCTGTGTAACAGAATGAGATTCTGTCTCAAAAATTATATTTGTCTATATTCATGGGGTACAAAGTGATGTTATGATGTATGTATGCAATATATTAGTGTTAACTATAATCACTTTGTTGTGCAACAGATCTCAAAAAAGTTATTCTCCTGTCTAACTGAAACTTTATACCTTTTGATCAATATCTCCTCACTCCTCCCAGCCCCCAGACATCAGTAACCATTTTTCTGCTCTGTTTCTATGAGTTTGATTGTTTTAAATTGAACATACATGTGAAAACGTGGTATTTGCCTTTCTGTGTCTGGCTTATTTCACTTAGCATAATATTCTTCAGATTAATCCACATTGTTGCAAATGACAGAATTTCCTTTTTTTTAAAGGGTGAATAATATTCGATTGTGTATGTAACGAATTTTCTTTAGCCATTCATTCACTGACAGACATTTATGTTGTTTCCATAACTTGGCTATTGTGAATAATGCTGCAGTGAACGCGAGTGCAGATATCTCTTTGACATACTGATTTCATTTCCTTTAGCTATATACCCAGAAGTGGAATTACTAAATTATATGGTAATTCTATTTTTATTTTTTTTTGAGGAGCCTCCATACAATTTTCCGTAATGACTGTGCTAATTTACATTCCCACCAACAGTGTACAATAGTTATCTTTTCTTCACATCCTCACCAACAACTGTTAAATTTTATCTTTTGAGTAACAGTCACTAACAGATGTGGGGTGCTATCTCATTGTGGTTTTAATTTGTATTGCGCTAATGATTAGTGATAGTGAGCATTTTTTTTTCACATATCTATTAGCCATTTGGGACAGAATAAAGAGCCCAGAAGTGAACACATGCATTTATGGTCAATTGTTTTTGACAAAGATGCCAAGAACACACAATGAGAAAAGGATGGTCTTATTCCCTTTTCTAGTTTCAATCTTTTTGCTCCTTCCTAGAAACAACTGTCATGATTTTGATGTCTGTTTTCTATGCCATGTATTTTATGTTTTACTATTTGTTAACAGCATACCTGACTTGGAATTATTTTGAAATTTTTCATAAATGGAAATATGCCAGACATTACTTCAAAACTTAGTTTTAAAAATCATCATTTAAGGTTCATAAGTTGGTTTTAGTTTCTATATTTCACTGCCATATGATATTGCATGATGTGAATATAGCATATTGTTTCTATAGTTTTTTACTACAAACATACTGCAATAATACTCGTTTTATATTTCCATATCTATGTATGTATGTATCTAGATACATATACACACAGAAACATATACAGATCTTAATTCTTCAGTTCAATAAAATTTTACTTGCTTATACACATGTATAGCCAGTATGTAGAATAAGACATAGAAAATTTCCAGCTCTTCAGTAGCCTCCATGTTTGGTTAATTTTATGTGCTTTTAAACTTCATGTAAATGAAGCCATACAACATGTACTCTTCTGTATTTGGCTTTTTTCTTTAGCATTATGTTGCCATATAGGATTCATGTATATTGTACATAGTACTATCTGAATATATCGTCAGTACAGTGTAGTATAAATTGTGTGCATATAATATACACGGCATAACCATTCACTGTTGATGGATATCTGGATTCGTTTTAGTTTGGAGCTATTATGTATAATTTAAATATGAATATTCTAGTATTAGATTGTTGAATCATAAATACTGGAGTTTGGGGGCCATAAATAGTTGAATATCTGCAGTTTAAGATGGTTAACCAAACATCTGTCTTGTGGCGAACATAAACGCATTCATTTCCCTTCAGGACTTGGCAGCAAGAGAGGTTCACCACTGAGATCTCCCTTTAAGAAAGAACTTGTCATTCAACTGTAAGGACTACAGTTATCTAATAGCCTGTAGCTGATGGCACTTTCATGACTGACCTCATCTTTTGACCTGAGGTCACGCTCTTTCTGGTTAGTCTACAAGGAATGACTGAACAGAGTAAGGTTACCAGGGCCAGACCATTTTTGCCAAAGCCTGTTCCACTCATGGGTAGTCTTTCCTCTGGGTTGTCCCATAATGTCCGATAAGCATCACAATATGAAGTCTTTCTCTGCTCCATCCTGATCCTTTCATTTTATCATTTAGAAATACTACCCTCCAATAAACTCAAAATCCTAACTCAATTTGATGCCTAAAATCATCCAACTAGCATAGTTGGCGGCAGGCATTTTACGAGGAAGCCTCATAAAAGGTACTCATAAGGCCGTACAGTGGGGATTTGAGACTGGATTGCTCTGTGCTGGACTGGCAATAATAACTGTATGGTATGTGGGGCACATGGCACAGATAGTGAACCAATTGCTTAAACTGTCATCAGTGGTGAATTGGGGAAGTATTGTAGTGTAGGAAACCACCCTGGCTGGTACACTGGCATTTGAGAAGTAAGGGAATCAATGCACATAAGAACTGTGGAATTGGCTAATCATCACTAAACTATATAGATGTCTTACTGACAGATAATGAAAACTTTGTGCTATTAACAACTAATTGAAAGTATGAAGGCTAAAGTCTATTAATGTAACTTATAAAGAGGACTTATTGCTACCTTGGAAGAGTAGGAACAGCTAAAGACAAAAAAACTGGAAATTTAATATTTAGAGTTACAAACCTTTAAATATGATTGAGTGCTAATGCAGGTCTATTATATCAAGTCCTTGTCAGAGAAACTTGGGACCTTGATATATGGGATGGGGACAGCTTGATGAATGCCCTTGAAGACTGGCTCTCTAGCTCCTATACACCAGGTTGCTAACACCCTCCATGTTAAGAGTTGTAAGTGAGCTACATCTTAGACAATACTTAGTAATGAAACCAACTTTTAAAATTTTTTATAAAAATAAAGAACATAAAACAACATCTCACTGTGATGTTATTTTGCCTTTTGTTTATACCTTTACCTTATTAGCCAAGAATTACCTCTTCATATTTCTTATATTGAAATGCAAGATTCTTTAAATGCTGTGGGTACTATTTGTCTATTAAACCTTGTAATTATCTTATCCTAAAGTGTGGCATGTCTTTTCAGTTTTTAACGGTCTCACTTGAGGCAAAGAAGATTTGACTGTCAGGCTGGGCCCAGTGGCTCACATCTGTAATTCAGGCACTTTGGGAGGCCAAGGCGGGAAGATCACTATAGCCAGGAGTTTGAGACTAGCCTGGGCAACATAGTGGCACCCCATCTCTACAAAGAGTAAATAATTTTTTAAAACTTAGCCAGGCACAGTGGTCCACATCTGTAGTACCAGCTACTTCAGAGACTGAGGTGGGAGGATCACATAAGCCCAGAAGGTAGAAACTGCAGTGAGCCATGACTGCACCATTGCATTCTAGTCTGGTTGACAGGGTGAGACCCTGTCCCAAGAAAAAAAATTAATAAATTTTGATTGTAATTGAATTTATTAATCTTACCATGTTTTATTTACAGGTTTTGAATGTTGTTTAAGAATTTTTTTCCGAATTCAAGATCATAAAGAATTCGCTCCTACATTTTAAGAGTTTTTAATTTTGCTTTTTATATTTATGTCTTTAGCAAAGTTTTACTTTTCTATATGGCATGCAGTAGGAAACCCCTTTAATTTTTATTTTTCACATGTAGATAACAAAGTGTCTCTGCATGATTTTTATATAGTCTTTTGATACAGTTTAGATATGTGTTACCACCCAAATCTCATATTGAAATGCAATGTTGGACCTTCAATGTTGGAGGTCCAATCCAGCAGGAGGTGATTAGATCATGGGGCAGATTTCTTATGAATAGTTTAGCACCATCCCCTTGGTGCTGTCCTTGCAATAGTGAGTGAGTTCTCATGAGATCTGGTCATTTAAAAGTGTGTGGCACCTCCCTCCTCTCTTTTGTGTCCTATTTTCGGCATATGATGTGCCTGCTTCCTTTTTGCCTTATGCCATGTTTGGACGCTCCCTGAGGCTTCCCCAGAAGCAGACGCTGCTATGGTTCCTGTACAGCCTGCAGAATCATGGGCCAATTAAATTTCTTTTCTTATAAATTACCCAGCATCAGGTATTTCTTTATAGCAGTGTAAGAACAGACTAGTACAGATAATTGGTACTGAGGATTGGAGCACTGCTATGAAGATACCTGAAATGTGGAAGCAACTTCTTAACTGGTTAACAGACAGAGATTAAAAGAGTATGAAGTGCTCAGAAGAAGACAGGAAAATGAGAGAAAATTTTGAAACTTCCTAGAGACTGGTTAAATGGTTGTGACCAAAATGTTGATAGTAATATGGACAGTGAAATCTAGGCTGCTGAAATATCAAATGGAAATGAGCAACTCACTGGGACCTGGAGCAAAGGTCACAAGCATTATGCCTTAGCAAAGAACTTGGCTGTGTTGTGCCCATGCCCTAAGAACTGTGGAAGTTTAAGATTGAGAGTGATGACCTAGGGTATCTGGCAGGAGAAATTTCTAACCAGCAAAGTGTTCAAGAAGTGGTGTACCTGCTTCTAACAGCCTATGCTTAGATGCAGAAGCAAATAAATACACCAGAACTTATATTTAAAAGGGAAGCAGAGCATAAAAGTTTGGAAAATGTGCCACCTGGCCATGTGGTAGAAAAGAAAAGCCCACTTTTAGGAGAGGAGTTCAAGTGAGCTGCTGAGCAACTACTTGCTAGAGAAATTTCCACAACTAAAAGGTAGACAAGTATGGATAGCCAAGACAATGGGGAAAAGGCCTCAAAGTCATTTCAGCAATCTAAGACGCAGCCCCTTCCATCACAGGCTCTGAGGCCTAGAAAGACAGGATGGTTCTGTGGGCCTGGCCCAGGGCCCTGCTGTGTTGTGCAGCTTTAGGACACTGCTCCTGACATTTTGGACACTCCAGCTCTAGCTGTGGTTCAAAAGGGCACAGGTCCAGCTCAGGCCACTGCTTCAGAGGATATAATCTGTAAGCCTCAGTGGCGTCTATGTGGTACTAAGCCTGTGGGTACACGGAGTGCAAAAGTTGAGGCTTGGGAGCCTCCACCTAGATTTCAGAGAATGTATAGAAAAGCGTGGGTGTCCAGGCAGATGCCTGCTGCAGAGGCAAAGCCCTCACAGAGAACCTCTACTAAGGCAGTGCAGAGGGAAAATGTGGGGTTGGATCCACCACACAGAGCCCCTGCTGGGGCACTGCCTAGTGGAGCTATGAGAAGAGGGCCACCATCCTCCAGACCCCAGAATAGTAGATCACCAGCAGCTTGCACCTTGTGCATGAAAAGGCCACAAGCACTCAACTCCAGCTTTTGAAAGCAGGCATGGGGACAGAACCATGCAAAGCCACAGGGGTGGGGCTGCCTAGTGCCTTAGGAGACCCTCCACTTTTATCAATATGCCCTAGATGTGGGACACAGAGTCAAAGGAGATTGTTTTGGAGCTTTAAGATTTAATGACTGCCCTACTGGGTTTTGGACTTCCATGGGGCCTGTAGCCCGTTTCTTTTGGCTAACTTTTCACTTTTGAAATGGGAATATTTACCCAATGCTTGTACCCCTATTGTATCTTAGAAATAATTAACTAGTTTTTGATTTTACAGGCTCATAGGTGGAAAGAACTTGTCTCAGATGAGATTTTAGACTTTGGACTTTGGACTTAACACTGGAATGAGTTAAGACTGAGGGATTATTTGGAAGACATGGTTGTATTTTGAAATGTGAGAAGGACACAAGATTTTGGCAGCACCAAGGTCAGAATGACATAGTATGGATGTGTGTCCCCACCCAAATCTCATGTTGAAATGTAATCCCTGATGTTGGAGGTTGAGACTGATGGGAGGTGACTGGATCATGGGGCAGATTTCTCATGAGTATTTTTACATCATCCACTTGGTACTGTCCTCGCAATATTCAGTGAGTTCTCAGGAGATCTGGTCATTTGAAAGTGTATCGTATCTCCCTACTCTCTCTTGCTCCTGCTCTTGCCACGTGATATGTCTGCTCCCACTTTGCCTTCTGCCATGACTGGACACTCCCTGAGGACTCCCCAGAAGCAGATGCTGCTATGCGTCCTGTATAGCCTGCAAAACTATGAGTTAATTAAACCTCTTTTATTTAAGTCACTCAGTCTCAGATATTTCTTTATGGCAGTGCAATAACAGACTAATGCATCTATTTTTCTCTCTAACCTACAATTCAACCTCCTTTATATATCTAATTTTATATGTATTTCAGTCTATTTCAGTGCTCTTTATTCAGGGCCATTAGTCATTTGCCAGTGGAGACTATTCTCCAGTATCCTAATTACCACACATTTGATATCTAATGAGTCAAATCTTCTTATTCTTTTAAAAAATTATCTTGACTATTCCTAGTCCTTTGTTCTTTCATGGAAATTTCAAAATCAGCTCATTGATTACCATTTTAAAAATTCCACTTTATATTTTTTCATATTCTTTTATGTACATTTGACTAGTTTTCCATGAATGTGAGCCAACATTTCTGATCTCCCACTTTGTACTCCCATCTCAAATTACTGAGTGTTCTCAAGTTGTTTGTAATACATTTTTTTCTTACTTTATAAATCAAGTTGCTGAACTGACTGGGAAAATGGTGAAATGGCAAGTGCTGAAATTGTTTAGTGAACTAGCAGCAAATAGTGTGTCAAAATGAGATCTGTAAATTAAAGATGTTGTGAGGACTCTTGGCTTTCAGATTCTCTCAGGCATACATGAGATACAGACATATTTTCTTTTTTCCAAAAATTTCAACCGTACAAAAAAACTGAAAGAGGTGTACACATGTACCCTTCACTTAGATCTATCAACTGTTAATATGTGCCACATTTTACATGATAGACACATATATACATACATACATATATACATATGCAGATAGAGAGTCTTAGTCCATATGATATGTAGTAATAGAGTATTAAGACTGGGTGACTTAAAACCAACAGAAATATATCTCTCATAGGTCTGGAAAATGGGAAGCCCAAGATCAAATTCTCAGCAGAATCATTATCTGGTGAGGGCCCACTTCCTGATTCATAGATGGCCATTGTCTTGCTGTGTCTTTTCATGGTAGGAGGGGTGAGGGAGCTCTTCAGGGCACTAACCTTATTCATGAGGGCTCTGCTCTCATGACCAAATTACCTATCAAAGGCCCCACTTACAAATATTATCACACTGGGAGCTAGGATTTCAACATATGAATTTGGGGGAACCCTTTCAGTCTGTAGTGCATACTTGATACATAAATACAAGTATATTTTAATGTTACTGCTAACCTATTTGAAAGAAACTTTTAGCAATAATGACATTAATTTCACTCCTCACAACTTCAATGAATATCTCCTAAGAATTAGGATATTCTCCCAAATAACCACAATAACTGTATCATACCAGTAAAATAAAAAACTTATAGAAAATACTATCTTCTATGCAGTCTTTAAACATAAAACTTATGCAACTATTTTTTTTTTTTTAAATTTTGATCCAGGATCCAATTTCAGTATCTCAGGAAAATATTCAAAACTATCCACTCCTCCCTCTCTTGGATTTGACCCCAGCCATGTGACTCTCTCCAACCAGTGAACTGTTAGAAGGCATTCAAATGTGCTTGTTTATGTGTTTGTTTCCACAGTTCCATGAAAAGAGCTTTCTGCAGGATGCAGTGGCTCACACCTGCAATCTCAGCACCTGGGGAGCCTAGGCAGGTAGATCCCTTGAGTCCAGGAGTTCAAAACCAGCCTGGGCAATATAGGGAGATATCACCTCTATAAAAATAAAAAAAATTATCTGGGCATGGTTATGATTGTCTGTAGTTCCAGCTACTTGAGAGGCTGAGGTGGGAGGATCCCTTGTGCCCAGGAGGTTAAGGCTGCAGTGTGCCCATGATCATGCCACGGCGCTACAGCCTGGGCAACAGGGCAAGACCCTATTTCAAAAAAAATTTAAAAAGAGCTTTCCTAGCATAGGAACTGTGCTCCAAAATAACCATATTGGAGAAGAGACACCCCTGTCAATCCCCACATCCATTAGCAAAATAAATGCTTATCATTGTATGTCATTGAGACTCCATACTGGGTTGTTAGGCCACAAAAGCTAAATAATAATTCAACAGAAGAACCACATACATTTAGTTATCATGTCTCTTTGGTCTCTCTTAATCTAGAAGCGTTCTCCTTCTCATTCTCTCCCTCACCACACACACCTTTTTATATTTTTTCTTTCAAGCTACTGACATTATTGAAGAATACATGTCAGTTGTCAGGAAGGAAAGTCCACACAATAGAGATGTATCTGATTGTTTCTTCATAAGAAGATTCAGGTTAAATGCTGTTGGCAAGAATATAGCATTAGTGAGGTTGGGTACTCCACATTGCATTACATTAAGTCACATAATAGTTTCTCTGACTTCTTCTTCTTTTTTTTGAGATGGAGTTTCACACTTGTTGCACAGGCTAGAGTGCAATGGTGCAATCTCAGCTCACCGCAACCTCTGCCTCCGGAGTAGCTGTGATTAGCCACCACGTCTGGCTAATTTTGTGTTTTTAGTAGAGATGGGGTTTCTCCATGTTGGTTAGGCTGGTCTTAAACTCCTGATCTCAGGTGATCCACCTGCCTCAGCCTTCCAAAGTGCTGGGATTAGAGACGTGAGTCACCGTGCTTGGCCAGTTCCTCTGGTTTCTAATAATGCTGAATTTGGAAAGTTGGTTTAGAAAAAGTTTGCCTTTTTTCTTCATTTTAGAGGTAATTCTCTTTATATTTAATAGTCTTTGGGTTGATAACTTGAGGTTACATGAATACCCCATTCCCAACAACCTTTCATAAAGGGTTGCTAAAGTGACCATTAATGATCTATTTCTGAATCAATTTTTAACTTATTAATCATTTTTAAATGGTGATTTTTGGCCAGGTGTAGTGGCTCATGCCCATAATCCCAGCAGTTTGGGAGGCCAAGGTGGGCAGATTGCTTGAGTCCAGGAGTTCAAAACCAGCCCAAGCAACATGGTGAGACCCTGTCTAATTAAAAATATAATAAAATAAAATAAAATGGTGAATTTTTAAATCCTATAACAATTTCTGTAATTCTTAACTGATATTCTTTTGTAAAGAATGTTTCCACCACTTATGTTTTATTATTTTAATTACAAATTTATTTATGGACTCATGGACTACTATCTGTGTCAATGGTTTATAACCCATTAATGAAATTAATTTTTGGATGCTTATAATGTCCCAAATTCAGTCACAGGAAGCCCATTTCAAAACTTCCAGTATTGTCTTATCAGTGCTTCATAGGTGAACATGGCAATGTTTCTAAAGTTCACCTATTAAAATGATCCTGTAAAAACTTTATATATATGTTGTTTATACATTGAAAGAAGCAGAATTGGCTGGGTGCGGTGGCTCAAGCCTGTAATCGTAGCACTGAGGCCAAGGCGAGCGGATCATCTGAGGCCAGGAGTTTGAGAAGAGTCTGGCCAACATGGCGAAACCCCGTTTCTACTAAAAATACAAAAATTAGCTGGGCGTGAGCTAGCTAATGATGGCACATGCCTGTAATCCCAGCTACCTGTGAGGCTGAGGCAGAATTGCTTAAACCCAGGAAGTGGAGGCTGCAGCGAGCCAAGATTGCACCACTGCAGCCTAGCCTGGGCTACAGAGGAAGACTCCATTTCAAAAAAAAAAGCCAGGCATGCTGGACCTGTAATCACAGCATTTTGGGAGGCTGAGGCGGCCAGATAACCTGAGGTCTGGAGTTCGAGACCAGCCTCACCAACATGGGGAAACACCATCTCTACTAAAAATACAAAAATAAGCTGGGCATGGTGACACATGCCTGTAATCCCAGCTACTCGGGAGGCGGAGGGAGGAGAATAGCTCGCACCTGGGAGGCGAAGGTTTCAGGAAGCCAAGATCGGGCCACTGCACTCCAGCCTGGTTGACAGAGCAACATTCTGTCTCAAAAAAAAAAAAAAATTAAAAAATAAAAGAGAAGCAGAATTGTGAAGTCTAATGGTAGTTTTATCAGTCACAATCTAGGCAGGAGACCAAAATCACACAGCAATTTGAACACAGAACATTTAATATAAAGTTATCCACTGGTAATAGGTAAGTAGAGTGACAGATGGTTGGCTACTAAGGAATAAAGAAAATTCTAAAGAATAGAGGAGTATCAGCCAGAGGGAATAACTATCCCTGCCACTGAAACAGAGTAACACAGGAAGAAGAAATTTGAGAGACACCCTCCCATGAAAAGGCTGAGATTTAAACTACTGGGGAGGCAGTGGCTATGTCCCAGTTGATGGCAGAGAATTTTGCTGAGGTGATCTGGCCAAAGTTGGCAAGCAGGAAACCATTGACTATGACAAAAGAAACTTGGTTGGGGGATCTTGTGGAAGAATGGAAATATTTACTGTTTAACAAGCTGGGAAGCTGAAATAATTGCTTGCCAGGAGGCCACCAGGAATTATCTCTCAATGGGGAATGTTGAAGTTTCTGAGAAACCAGCAGGGGTCCCTGGGACACTCACCTGGAAGCTACCTGTGTGGATGCTACTGAAACTCTGGAGGTGAGCTCCACTGGGTGTCCCACATGCCAGCCAAGCATCACAGAAGCTAGACAAAGGACAGCACAGTGGAAACTTGTAGGAAATCTCCCTCCTACCATGTGAATCTTAATATCATGCCAGTTCACAAAGGAGAAATGTTCACTAGATCCAGCTCCAGTTTAGTAAGCAGAGCAGCAAAGGCAGATTTGGAGATGAGAGGTAATAGGTTTGCAACATATATAGCAGATAAAGCATACCCTCTATATACCAGTCTCTTGTATGTAGCATGCACTGAAAAATGTTGCACTTCTCCAGCAATGTGTAAAAATGCCTTTCTTCTTCAAAGCTCTACCAAATAGTGCAAGCTTTCCATTTTTTGTGACGCCTATGCATGAGAAATGGTATGCAGTATATTCTTAAATTTTAACTTATGAGCAAAGTTGAGCATCTTTTTAGTATACAAATGGCCATTAAACACATGGCCATCACATCTAATTAGAGAGATTACCCTTTATCCGTGAGATATGTTGTAAATATTTTTCTCCCAATTTGTTGTCTTTTCATTTTATTTATCAAACTTTGTTTTGTTTTCCATTATTTTGTCAACTTGCTATTTTTTTAAATTGTCTTTAATTTTAAATTGTGGACAAGAAAACTTCTTTATACCCAGAAATTCATTTATTTCTTGGATAGTTTCAGTTTTTGTATTTCTGAATCATCAGTCATTCATTTAGTATGGTATGAGATGTATTTTCCCAAATAATTGTCCAGTTTTTTAAAATAATTTCTCCAATTATTTGAGATGATGTTCTTATCACCTGTTAACTTTTTGTATGAATGTTCAATAGAAACCAGAACACTGCGGAGGGATGGGGGAATGAGATGGTTTACCCTACCAAGTATGGATATAAAACATATCATAAAGCTTTTATAATTAAAATACTGTGGCATTGGTACAGAAATAGAGAAACAGATCAATGGAATAGAATTTAAAGTCCAACTACAATAGCGATCAGGAAAAAGACATAGCCAGTTCTGAGTTTTCACCTTATGGAGATGATCAAGGAAGTAATGGAAGTGGATACAATTGCTACATAACAAACTACCCTAAAAGTTACTGGCTTTAAACAAGAACCATTTTATGTTATTATATTTCATGACTTTATGTGTCAAGAATTCAGCCAAGGCTTTGCTGGGCCATATTTCTGTTCTGCATGGCATTCATAGAACATTTTTCAGCTGACAGATGGACTTATCTGTAAGACCCAAGGATGGCTGTGCTCAGCTGGAACTGTCATCCACAGTACCTTCAAGTGGCCTCTCAGTCAAAGACATTTCATGGTAGTGGGCATCTTAGATAGTAGCACAAGCAAGACGCCAAAGTGGAAGCTACAAGGTCTGATTTAGCCTCAGAATTCTCCCAGTGCCTCCTCTGCCATATTCTACTGGTTATTAACAAATCACAAAAATGAGAAAAAAATAAATCTATATTGCAGAAGAAATATTAAAGAATGCCTTCATCATTAGGGGAGGGTGGGAGTAGGGTGAAGAAGCAAATAAAACTTACTCAAGAAAAAAAAAAGAAAACACAGAAGAAAATCATAAAAAACTATACAGTATTAGATAATTTAGGGAGTCGAGTCAGGAAAAAGAATGGTCCACATTGTAACAGGCTGAATAGGAGCATGAAGGACAGAGACTTTGAAAAGAGAAATTTTCTCTATCCTTCATAGAGAAAATTGAATTTTTTGATAAAGTTGTCATTGGTAACTTTTAAGAAAGGTATTTGTGTAAAGTGATGACTAATAATTGTGAAGTCAAATAATAAGAGGTTTTGAGTAGAGAGTGAAAGATGAAATAATTTTGCCTTCTCTTTCAAAAGAGAAGATTAAAAAATCTTTCAAAGATTAAAAAATAAAAATCTAAAGTTTTGAAGAATTATCTCTAAGTAATGCTGAAATTAGTAAGTGTATTCCTATCACTGGGTCTATCAAAACATTTTTTAAAAAGCATTGTTACTGAAGTCTTTCCAACAAGTTAAGGGAAGTAATATAGAATACAGAATGAGAAATTCGATAGATACTTAGAACGTCTAGTAACGAATCAGCATTTAATTATGTTTTAATTTGAAATGATATGTAATTATCAAGTAAGAAATCAAGTAAAAATGACAAGTATTACTGAATATTTATTATGTGCATCCACTATTCTGGATGTAAAAAAAGACAATATTACACTACATAAATTGTAAGAATCAAGTGATGTTTGTGTTATTCATCTCTCAATACAGATTAGCTCCAGACATGGGGATCTACCATAGCTTATAGACGATCCATGTCCTATTAAATTAGTTCTGAAATGACATTCAGAGGCTGTTGCTAATATTACAGTATTCTCATGCCATTAGTCTCTGGTGTGATGTGGAAAAGCTTAGAATGGAGATGGTATACAGTGGAGGAATCACGTGGAGATTCTGTAGAGCTAACAACAGTTGATTTAAAAGTGAAATAGTAAATCAAGCAACTATTTTGTCTAAATAAAGAGTAGACATTAAGCTACCTGAATATAATGCCCAAACCTACTTCTCCCATTAGAGAAGTAATATTTAGAAAGTTTAAATGTGGATTTTGACTTTTGCCTTTTCTAGACCATTGGAGACAATCATTTGCTTGTGGAAAGATTGGATTCTACTGCAGATGAAATGCAATGTGAAAGAGCAACATAATATTCAGACTTTGGCATGTGAACTTACTGTCTATAAAAAGAATTTTCTATATTTCTTTATCCTTCCACCAACCATCTCCATTTATCATAACAGCAAATAAGCATGAATGATTCAGATCATAAAGTACTCTTCCAGTGTACAGAATATTCCCCTTCTAGTGATCCATGTTTGAATAAGTATAGGATGTAGCATAAGCAAAAGAAAAGCCCAAGTTTTCCTAGCACTAGAGTATAGAAGTGAGCAAAAGAGAAAATTGGAAGAAAGAAGAGTGAGTATTTATCCTACTTTCCCTGTTGGAGCCTTAGAGAGAAAGAATATGTGAGGTACCAAAGAGAGAGGGCAGAGGAAGATCTTTCTGCTTGTGACTGACTACTGTTACCCCACAGTGACGTTAATGTACAGCTTGGTCAGCCCTGGGAGTTAGTTCACTGAGTCAGTGTTGGTTCCTGGGCAGCACAGACTGAGCTCTACAGGAATAAAGAGATTGCTGGGGAGTTTCCATAGAGATGCCTCCCTAGTGAAGGGAGTAGAGCAGATCACCAAGACAGGAATGAATACAAGTCACATCAGACCTCACAGAGATCTACAGTGCTGAGGGGAATAAGAAGAGATGTTCATCAAGGGAGGAACACCAAGTCCTGGCCAAGTGGACAAAATCCAGATCACTAATAAACTCAGATAGGCATGTAGCCACCAAGGCAAGTTGCCACCAAACAGATAAAAGACCTCAGAGGAGTCAGCAATACTATAGCTGAAGACCTCAACTCTTCCTGTTTATCGTAAGTTTACATAAATCCTTACCTCATCATGCTGCCCCCTCCCCTACACACACACAAATATACATACTTTATTAAAGAATGTCCAGGAGATAGAATCCTGAGAAATCTGGGAGATTGAGGTTTGCTTTTTTTTTTTTTTTTTTTTTTGACAACTTCAGTATTATTACCGAAGGGGCTGTTTAAATTATCCAATAAAATTAATCTTAAAACAATTTAGACCTTTTGTTCTTTTCCATTAGAAATCAGAGGAAAGGAGGAAAGGAATGTGCATAGAAGGTCAGAGCTTCTACAGACAACATTTAAAATGAAGTTTCTAGACATTCAGGTATCAGGTTGCAGTGTAACATGCTAACCTTTGTGGCTAAATTTCCATGAAGTATTGGACAGACATGTTGCCAAAAGGAGGTTAAAAGAAGTATACAAGGAAGTAAAAAGGATTAAAATATGTTTTTATTTGATTTTACTTACAGTTGATATGACTAAGTGTTTTGTGGCATGTAGACATGTCTGTGGCTATCTCCTAACACTTACTGCTCAAGCTCTCTCATCAGTAGATATTAACAATAAATCAGCAAACAGAGCACTCTGAAATAATGTAATTATTTATTACCCTGAAGAGTTCCACTGAAGGCTGCTGTTAGTCAGCTAAAGAGAAAGAACAAGAGCCCCATAAAATAAGGTAGGTTTTTAAGGCTAATAATTCATGGACTTGCCAAACTTCAGACAAAGTTATTACCCCAGGAGAAACTTGATATGTAGCAAGTAAATGCTTTTTTTCCCTCCACAGACCTAGATTTTAAAAGACTTAATGGAAATGGTAGGTGAAAGTATAGGATTAAAATATATCATAATAATAATTCCAGTGTTCTAGAAAAGGAACTCTCAACAGAAAGAAATGAAAAGAACATATAAAAGAGAAGAATACAGATAAACTAGTAATGCCTCTGACAGAAACCTCATTGGTTTATTAGTCTTCATCTCTGGGAGTTTACAGCTCATAAAAACATTCCAATAGAAGTCCTTTTCAGATTATATATTATTAAGGTTACCCAAAAGAAAGATTGAATTACATTTACTGTGACTAAGGAAATCTTCTGGTCATAGAAAATGCATTAATGCTTAGGCAACAGTAAGATGCTAAACATACAACATTGTCAGTGTGTTAGTGGGTCTCAAAGACTTAAGTGTGCTAGAAAGGCAATAAAATTCTAAAAATAAACAAATATGACTAAAGTACATTTCCCTTGGAATAGGTATAATAATTTACTTTCAGCTTATGAAGTCTCAACTCTAAAATATGTGTGAGGATAGATACAAATATAGTCAGGTAGATAATAATACCATATGCCTGCTTTTATACTAGGTGCTATGTAATGACATACAGATTAATTGAATCTTACAATCAAGGAACCTCTGCCCTATCAGGGAAGAGATGCATAAAATAACCAAGACTTGAAGTTGATGTCTAAAGTTCAGAGGAATGGAGAAAGTAATCACATTCTTAAGTGGGAACAATACAAAGAGCATTGTGGAGAAATTGGCAATTACATTAAAAATATGGAGAGACATACAGTAGACAGAAGAAGCATGGGTAAAACATAGATGTACAAAAGCTCAAAGTGTGCATCCTCACCTGGAATGCACAGCTACCTTATAATTTGGAGAAAAGGAGGAAGGTAAAAAAGAAAGGGAAAGAAAGAAGAAAGGAAGGGAGGAAGGGAGAGAAAGAGGGAGGAAGGAACAAGATAGAGAAGAAGCAGGGAGCAGAAAAATATTTTAAAATAACTAGAATTAACATCCTCTGAGATAACTGAGACTGTACACATTGAACAAGAATAGAATGCTACTTTTTAAAAAAGTGAAAAAATTTAATACCTTAGTTTTAATAGTTGTATCTCATTTATGTAAAATATTAACATTAGAATAATCTGGATGAAAGGTATACAGGAACTTGGTGTACTCTTTTTGGAACCCTTCTAAAATTATTTAAAATTTCATTTCAGATTTAAAAACTTTGAAAGGAATAAAATAAAAAATTTATTTTTCGAGCTTTTTCCTTCAGATATAGATAATATGAATGTGTATTTGAAGGTGTTTTTATGTATATGTATATATTTGTATTTGAATGTGTGGATAAATGTAAATATTTGAATATTTTAATAGTTTGGAAGACAAATTTGATAAAATTCCCAGGAAGTAGAATAAAAAGATAGAATGGACAATTGTCTTCCTTTCCTGGTATAAAGGAGTTGGAAGGTAGGGAAGGGTCACCAGCAGTTTTCCTTACGGTGCTCAAGAGCACAAAACACTAAAGAAGAAAGGCATGGAGCCTTCTGAAGACATGTTTGCAGTGTTCCCACTGGCAATCAAAGATGTGAGGTGCCTGGGCACTATTGGGTAGTGGGAAGAATGAAATGACAGACAGAAGAGTCAATTGCCAAAGTTGAGTGACTGATGGCACTGGGCAAAGAATAAACTGATAAAGCAAATGTTGTGTATAACAAGAAATAGGTTTTTCACTTTTGAAGAATGTATTTACAAACAGGGAAAGTGAAAGGGTAGGAAGACTCTGGACTGAAATTGGAGGCTTTAATCTGAAGTCACGGTTTTTTAATATACATGTTCTTATACACATATGTATAGAAAAGGTAGTGAATCGCCAGGTAGTCAGATCTTGGCTTCTAATTGTCATCCTTCACTAAAAGAAAGTAAGCCTTCTTAAAGAAATGACTTTTTCCAAGTTCAGTTTAAGGACAGTAGAAGATAAACCTCAGACATCTTGTGGTGCCAAACCATTATTCTCTTACACAAATAACAATGACAATGTATCAAAAGACATAGGAGCTATCTTGAAGTTGCTCCAACTGGCCTAATCTGGGCCAATTTGAGCATGAAAACGATGACAGTAAGTAATTACAAATCACTGAATAAAAATCTGTAAGTTTATGCCAATATAAATAAGTATGTGGATAAATGACAGAGAAGAGAAAGTTCTGCATTACAGAAGAACAACAGAATGATAACTTACAAGTGTTTCAAAAATAATGAATATATAAATCACCACTATGTAATCATCATAATAATAGCTAATTCAGTCATAGATGTGGGCTGGAAGAAAGGCATCAGATCACAGAGGGTCTGGCCATCTGCTTGTCCAGCTTGTTTGTGCCCACAGTCCTGCTTTTGCTCAATACTGAATGAATCAGTTCCATCTTTACTACGGATTGATCCTAGGTCTACTAAACCTTTTCAAATAGTAAGTCTGACAGAATCCATTTTATAATGGATATTTCTATCACTTGGTGTCCCACGGTCAAGCAGTCCAACTCTACCAGTGCCTAGTAGCATGCCAGGAATTATTATTAAAAATGTAATTTTCCACTACAGATGTCAAGACTTTGCTCTGGAACCAAAGGAGTCATGTTGTGATTCTCCTGTTGATAGGGGCTTGCCATAAACCTCACACAACCCCTTCCCTCACCAAAGAAATTTCTAATACCTTGGGTTATTCTAGGTGATATGGCCCTTCTCACCATTGGACCTGCTTCTGGTGAGACTACTATTTGCCTTTGTTCACGTTAATCTGTGTTGATAAAATAACATTTTTTAAATGAGGGAAATAATGGCTTTGTTAAATGGTCAGTTCACACCTGGAATCACAGATGTAAATCTGGAGACGAACTGAAATTTAAAAAGAAGTTGTAATTTTTTTTTTTCTGTGGCATCCCTGTCAGATCACAGATGACTACTGGTACAATCTAAAGAGAGGCAAATTTCAGCTGTATCTAAGGAAGTACTAGTAATCATAGCTACTCAAAAAGGAAAAGGACAGCCTCTAAAGGTAAAGAGTTCCCTGTTCTCAGAAAACCACTTGGATGATTCAAACATCATATGGGAAATTGGACTTTATCAGTGGTTTGTAACTGAGAATTCAAATCAGAATACCTGGAGTGCTCTTCTTCCAAATCATGTATTAATAACAGAGACCTGGTGATTTTCATTCTGTAGATCAGGAAGCTGCTCAGGTATTTCTGATGAGCATCCTCTCTATAGACTTTTGTAGATTTGAAGGTGGCCTTGAAGTTTCCTCTAACACTGGGCTCTTGTCTTACTTTAGTTGTGGTTTTAATTGGATATAGAAAGCCAGTGCTAACTATACAACATTTTAAATATACAGATTCAAAATAAAGACTGTTAGTTTTCCCATGATGAACATGTAAACTGGAACTTAGCAAGAGAAATTAATTATAAATGCAGAAAAATAATTTATCTTCAGTCAATATTCTCACTGCTCCTTTTTCTTCCAAACTTTTGATTATTCCCTAATTTTGCAAGTGATCAGAGATAGGGAACAGCAAATTAAAAAGCAGACAGCTATTCAATAGATATTTCTGGAGTGATTTCAAACATAAGTAACTATGTCTTATTAGATTATATTATTACTCTATGGAGCTGGAATAATTGGTCTCAGTAGAATTTGCTGTGCTTGTTGAATTCCCTCTGAAAATAGCTTTACTTTTTTATTTCCTATAAAGGCTAAATAATATTATAAATATAATATATATCATGTAGTTTAAAATATGCCCAAGAGGAACACATCAGAAAGCTCAGACAGGGTTGCAATCTTTAAAAACAAGAAGGAAGTATTTTAATATAACATTTTTTTTCTTTTACAGACTATAAACATTACAAAATTACAGCCCCATTATGTAAGTTTTAGAAGTGAATAAAATACTACTTTTGACATTCTTCAGAAGATAATGAAATAAAATACATTTTAACCATAAGGAATGATAAAGCTGCAAACAAACTGCAGAAATACCTTCTTTCCCACCTGAACAAAACAAGTATTGGTTCAGAGTCTTGATATTTTTCGGAAGTGTCTGAGAACTTCCTAGAAAGCTTGATGATGACTGACGTTCAAAGGTCTATTAAATAAACCTTAAATGACCATTCACTCTGTTAAAAGTTAACTAGCTAGATTTTGGCATTAGAGAGACTTGAATTAAATATCTGAGTTCCTATACTTCCTTAACTGTGTGAACTTGTGTGAACCTATCGCATCTTACTGTCAGTCAGCCAGTCAATAAATACTTAATGAAAGTGCTAAGCACTAAGCTTAATAATTAACAAGACAGACACTGCCATGTCCGTAAGGCCTCACGGAGTTGAACCTAGGCAGCAGGGAGAGGGACAGAAGGACTCAGAGACTAAAATAAGAAGAATGTATGCATCTTGGGAAGTTGCTCTTAGATTGAAAACAAATTAAAAACATTAAAAGATTTTAAGTAGGGAAGAAAGATAATATGATTTTAATTTCAGACAAATCCTATCATATAACACATATCACTTCCAAAGACCTTATATATACCTCATAAAAATATTAAATTATATGTATCAAAATCATTGAAAAGTTTAACAAATTGAATCTGTTACTGCTAAAATTAAAAAGAATGATGATAAGCGTCATCAAGCCGGTGAAGAAACTAGAGCTCTCATACATTGCTGTTGTGAGCATAAAATTATAAAATAATTTTGAAAAACTCACAGTTTCTTGCAAAGGTAAATTACACTTATATGTGATCTAGAAATTCTATTCCTTAGTATTTACCCAAGGGAAAAAATATATATCCAAAAACAACACTTATATATAAATGTTCAGAGCCTCTTTTTTCACAACTGCAAAAACTAGAAACTATACTAATGAACATCAACAAAGGAATACATAAACTACTATCCAAAAAAAAAAAAAACACCAGACACCAAGTATTACTTACTATATGATTCTACTTATAGAAAATTCAAAATTGGCAAAACTGGCATACAATCACAGATATCAAAATAGTGGTTACTATAGAAGGTGGGGTTTTTCTAGAGCGGTACATAAACACATTTAGAAGGTTATGAAAAATTTGTATCATTTGGTGGTAGATAAATGAGTGCTTACATTCATCAACACTCATCTTCTTTCTTTCTTTCTTTTCTTTTTTGTGACAGAGTCTCACTTTGTCACCCAGGCTGGAGTTCAATGGCGCCATCTCAGCTCACTGCAACCTCTGCCTCTTGGGTTCAAGTGATTCTCCTGCCTCAGCCTCCCGAGTAGCTGGGACTACAGGTACACTGAATCTATATTGTATAAGATTCACAACACTTTCATTACTTTCAGAGAACTATAAAGGTTAAATAGTAAATTCTGACCCAAGTCCTCCACTTCACCTTGCAAAGGAAGCTGAGGGACACGTTCTCATCTGATCAGAATCCTCTACTGTGTGTCCATATTGCTCGTCTGTTCAGAACTGCTTGTCAGTTCCATACTGAACTTCTGTTTTAGGCTCCAAGGTGCAGATTGTTGAAAACCAGCAATTACTCATCTTTTCTTATTATCCCTTGAAATGACTACATGAACTCTTGGAAATGAGGTCAGTAGAATCAACAAAGTTCTATGCCAGTGGTTATTAGAATGACTTTCTCTCTACTTTATACATGGAAGAAGGACAGCTGGAGAGAAGTACAAAGTCCATGGAGAGAAAAATGTTCTTATTGTTTCGAAGACAAAGCTGCCATATCTTTACAAGATAACCCTTACCATGCTGGCAAATGCAGATTAAATATCCCTGATCCAAAATGCTTGGGACCAGAAGTATTTTGGATTTCAGATTTAGGGGGAAGATTTTCCTGAATACCTTGTACACATAGACTAAAGGTAATTTTATATAATATTTTAAAATAATTTTGTAAGTGAAAGCATGTTTATGTACATGAACCATCAGAAAGCAAAGATGTCACCATCCCAGCCACCATGTGGACAATTTGTGGTTATTTGGCATCGCTATCATTCCTGACTCTGAATTTATATGCTCCCAATAAGCAATTATTTTCTTACACTTATCCACATATAAATTCTTAACAGTAAAAAAAAAAAAAAGACATACCATTAATGCAGTGAAAAATAACGTGTTCTGGGTAGCTAAGCAACCTAATTGCACTACCAGAATACCTGTATCTGCTGGTAAAAACCATTATTTAACTTATAATCTTTTTAATCTGGGGCATAGGGAATATGGAAAATTAGTGTATTTTAACTACTTGCTATCCTCTCTTTCATTTCCTCTCCAATCTCGTATTACTTATAGCATTTCACATGCTGAGACTTACATTCCATTATAGATATTTATGTTTTAGATTTATTGGAACCATTACTCTTTTTAAATCCTTTGTTTTTACTTGTCTGTAATTTTTACATTAAAGTATTGGATGAATATGGCTTATTCTCTATAACTTCTTCAAGAGACCCAACATATCCTGAGTTTTACACATAAAATAATGTAAGTGCCTTTACCCTTAAACAACAAACAGTTTTTCTGGGGAGTTAAATTCCTAGATGATACTTCCTTCTGTGAGGGTTTCATAGATTTCACTTCTCTTTTAACCATTCTTACCAATTCTTCTTTGGATATGGTGTGCCTTTTAAATCTGTATATTTGAATCTTTATTTATTTCCAGAAAATTTTCCTGCCTTATATCTATACATATTTTTTCCTTCCATTATATCATTTTTCTACTTTTACATCCCTAACTCTTGGTACTTGGATTCCTTTGCCTATTTTTTTTTTTTTTTTTCCAGAAAGAAAGAAGAAGAATAAAAGAGAAAAAAAGAGAAAGAGAAAGGGGGAGAATGAGAATCTTGCTCTATTGCTCAGGATTTCATTTAAATCTGTAAAATGCTTATGCAATTACTAAAAACTGATTTATTTCCTATTATGTGATCACTTTTAGAATAGGTATGATATAATTTTGAAAAATATATATATGTTTTGTGGATATGGGGTGGTAAGTTCTGTAAATATTTATTAAATTTGCTTGTTCTGGGTCTGTGTTCAAATCGTGGGTTTTTTTTTTGCTCTCCATTAAATTGGTAGATCTTCCTCCATCCCTTCATGTTAAGTCTTTGTGTGTCCTTGCCTATAAGAAAGGTCTAAATACAGCGTACCAATGGGTTTTAACTTTTTATTCAGTTTGTCTAACTGTATGTTTTGATTGGGGCATTTAATCCATTTAAGTTTAGGCTTAATATTGATATATGTGAATTTAATACTGTTATTTAAGGCTAACTAGCTGTTTGCCCGTTAGTTGATGTAAATTCTTCATTGTTGTAACATTCTTTACGTTTTGGTAAGTTTTTAGGATAACTGATGCTGGTTATTCCTTTCTGTGTATAGTACTTCATTCAGAAGTTGTTGTAAAACAGGCCTGGTGGTGATGAAATCTCTGAGTTCTTGCTTGCTCGCAAAAAATTTTATTTTTCCCTT